>APFE030214928.1:18583-46227 GCA_000404065.3 Pinus taeda
CTTATGATCATGGTAGGTTGGCTCGTGATGAGACCTTGTATTCTCTTCAAGAATATTTGTATTGTATTTTCATATTTCCATATTCCATATTTTTATTGTAGAGGGAGGGAGGTTCATTTACTCCTTAAGCGTTAGGGATAGTGTGAGAAGTAAAAAAAAAAATCCAGTGAAAGTTATGATTTTATCCCTATATCATCATATCAAAGTTGTTCGTTCTTTGGTTGCTCTGAGAGTCTTTATTTCAAATTCACTAGGAAAGATGGGCTCTTTGCCAAATACAAGTTGATACAGAGAATCTCCAGTAGTATTTTTCCAATTTGTGTGATAGGCCCACAAGACCTCTGGCAGTTTATAAGTCAGTCCCGCCGATGTGTTGAAATTATCTTGGTAAAAATTGCTTCGATGACCTTATTAGTGCTTTCAACCTACCTGTTTCCTATGGGTGATATGGGGAAGTGACTTTATGTGTGATGTGCTGGTTCCATAGAGTGGCTGTAATCTTATGTATTACAAATTACCCCCCTCCATCTGTTATCACCTCCCTTGGTAAACCATACAGCACAAATAACTCGGAAAAGAAGTTAATTACGACTTCTTTTATAGCTCTCGGAAAATCTATTGTTTCTACCCAATTTGTTACATAGTCTATAGCAACCAGTATGTAGGCCTTTTGGTTTGATGGCAGTTCAAATGGGCCAATAAATCCAATGCCCATCGTTCGAAAGGTTCTATTGCCAATTGGGGCTACAGTGGAATTTTGTCAGATTGACCAGGATGGCACATCCTCTAGCAACTATCACAAGCCTAGACATATTTCTTAGTGTCGTTAAAATTGGTGGCCAATAATAGCTCGTCTGTAGTACCTTATGCTCATTTCTGCGATATGCGAAGTGTCCTCCGCAAGGATCGTCATGGAAGGCCTTCATGATGTCATAGATTTCATCTTCACAAATGCATCTGTGTATGCACATATTAGATCCTATATGAAAAAGGTATCCACCAATCCAATAAAATCAGGCGCTATGCTGGACAATCTGTTTCCTTTCCCTTGCTTTCAAGTGTTTGGGCAGCTTTCCTAGCACTAGATAGTTTGCTACATATGCATACCATGGAATTTTAACTTCTATGGCAAGGAATTTTTTGTCTAGAAACTGTTCATCCACTATGAGCAGATCATTTATCTTTGGAACCCGAGACAGAAAATCCGCGACTGGGTTTTCCTTCCCTAGACAGTCTTTAATGGTGATATAAAACTCGTGCAAAAGTGACAACCAACAAGTCACTAGGCCATTTGTAATTTGTTTTTTAGCTAAGTATCTAATGGTGGAATGATCAATATACAGAAAAACATGATAGCTAGTTATGGAATGTCCAAATTTGTTTATGGCATAAATGACAAAGAAGAATTCATTTTCTGTTACTGTATAATTAATTTTAGTAGCAGTAAGATTTTTGTGTATATAATAAATAGCATAAGGACTTATGTATTCCTCTTGGCCAAGGAAAGTGCCTATTGCTTCATCTAACGCGTTTGTGGAGATATGAAAGGGTAGCTCCCAGTTGGGTCCACACAATACTAGTGCCATTGAAACTAATTTCTTCAAATCTGTAAAATAAGTGCCACATTTATCAGACCATTTAAATTCAACATTTCCTGTTAAAGCATACAAAGGCATAATAGTTTGTGATTTTTTTTTAATAAACCTGTGATAGTAACCTGCATATTCAAGGAAGCTACGTACCTCCTTCTGAGTACAAGGTGTACGTCGTAGGAGAATTACTTGTATCTTCACTGGATCCACCTGTATCCCTGCCACATAAATGTAGTGTCCTAGAATTACGCATTCTATCATCATCATGTGACACTTGACGTTAATTAAAAAAAGCCTGGTGGTGATGCATCATTCCAAAACCTTATCTAATGTCTATAGCACTTGATCAAAGTCATCCCCATACAGGGTAAAGTCATCCATGTAAACTTCAAGTCCTTCATTTATCAGATCAGCAAAAATACTGAGTATGGCCCTCTGAAATGTATCTTGGGCATTGTATAAGCCAAATGGTAACACTCTTTAAGAAAACATACCCCATGGGTAGGTAAAAGTGCTTTTTTCTTGGTATTTAGGTGCGATTTGGCCTTGATTGTAGCCGCTGAAGCCATCAAGAAAGGAGAAGAATTGCTTTCCTGCTAGTGCCTCTAGGACTTGATCAATAAATGGAAGAAGGAAGTGATATTTTTGCGTAGATTTTTTCAATTCCCGGTAATCCACATAGATGCGTCACTTCCCATTTTTCTTGGGAACAACTACCAGTGGAGAGGCACGCTTGCTATCCGAAATGGGATAAATAAAATTCACGTCCAACAACTTTTGTAGTTCTTCTTTTACAATATCTTTGATATGGGGATTTAGTCTCCGTTGAGGTTCCCAGATAGGACAAGCATCCTTTTCAGTGTAGATATGATGTGTACATAATTTTGGGTCTATGCCCTTCATGTCTGTATAGTCCCAAGAAAAAGGACCTTTATATTTTTGCAGAACTTGAATGAGCTTTTATTGTTGGTCACTGTCCAGACTATCATTGATATTTAAAATCTTGCCTTGTTCAATTTCAACAGGCTTGATGTTATGAACGGAATTTGTTGGGATATGTTGATCATCAGTATCTTTCAAATGGTCTTCCAAGGCTTCATTTTCAAGAGTTGTTTTTAACATTTGACATTCTACATTATTCACAATGATTGGCTAATTAATAAAGTTATTAATTACATCGTCTTCAGTCTTATTCTTGAACTCAAGTGCCTCTTCTACTGTAAGTGGTGAAAGGATACTTTCTTCCAGGTATGAGGGTGGTTGTTTATGTATTTTTATCATGGGTGGACTTGGTTTGGTAGGAGGATATAAAATGAGATTATAACATCTCCCTTAGAAATGGTCATGTTGTGTTAGGTTCTTATAGTACTAGTGATTCCCCATTACTATTGTCATTGTATCCCTTATTTTTATTTTTGTTCCCCTATTGTCCCCATATTATTATTATTGTGCCCCATAGAATCCCACTATTGTTATTTTTGTGCCCTTATATTATTATTGTTAGGTCGGTTTTGGTTATATTGGGACTCCTTAGAATTCTATATATAGAAAGGAGGTTTTTCCATTTGTATCATCCAAGAATTGTTCATTTGTGTAATGTAAAGGAGGTTTCCCCCTCGAAGAGGTGGATTTCTAAGTCGTTGATCTAGCTTTTCTATCTTTTTGTGAGCTAGTTTCATAACATTTGGTATCAGAGCTTGGATTCTAGGGTTTCGCTGCTCCAAACAAGTCATCATGGACTTTTCACTATAACTTTTTTTTGACGAAGTTTCAGAAGTGAAAAAAAACCCATTAGATCTGAAATCTCCTTGAACTTTGTGTCCAAATTTCATATTTTGTCTCGCTATATTTTTGGAGATATGATCCAAGGAAGTTAGGGTTTTTGTAGGATCACGAATTATATCTCAAACAGGTGACCTGGGAAAAATCATCATAACTTTTTTTCTAAGCATCAGATTGAAATTTCGTAAGAAGTTACAAAAATGAGATAGTTTCTAGTTTTCTGTGTATCCATTTCAGATCCTAAGCGCAAAACAGTGAGACGTGGCACTTCATACAAGCACACTCTACTGAACTAGTTTATAATCAGGTCATCGTGGGAGATTTAGAATAACTCTTCATTGGATAATCCAATCTTGATCAGACCTGTGTGGTTAGAAAGAGTAATCAGAGAGTTACTGCAAGAAGAAATTTATGACCTTGGAGATCCAAAATTACAGAGATACAATAGATTCAATATCGAGCTCCTACAAAGTGAAAAGGGTGTGTAGTTTTTTTAAATTTTTGCATAAGTTTGGTTTGAAAAAATAGTTTGAAGGAATTCAAAGGGCATAGTGAAGAATTATTATCAGTAATTGATGCCCCAAAGAAAGAAAATGGAAACACCTAGTAAGAAACCTGAAATCTCTAGCATGACTCATGAAGAAGAGGAATAAATGCAACATGATATATCAAAATTACGAGACCAAGTGCAACAATTTTCACTCGCACAAAATGTAAAATAAGCTAAGATGTATGGCATGGAAGCTAATATGGACGGCTTAAAGAAAGGTGTAGAAGCTAAGATGAATGGCATGGAAGCTAAGATGGATGGCATGGAAGATAAGATGAATGATTTAAAGAAAGGTGTGGAAGCTAAGATGGAAGATTTGAAGACATATTTGACAAAGTTTTTACAAGAAATACTTACTAATGGTGAAAGGGTAGTAAAGGAAACTCATGATGAGAAAAAAATAAATGTTTATCATGATTTCATAGACTCTAATGTTGGATCTAAGAGCCATCATGTTCCAAAGATCGATATGAGGAAGTTTGATGGCAAGGATCCCGTAACATGGATACTACAGATGAAGAAATTTTTTGATATCCATAATGTAGAAAACGCACAAAAGCTATGCATTGCAAATTTATATTTGGAACCAAATCCATTTGTATGGTATCTGTCAGGCCAGGTAGTAGCTCCACCAAATCAATTCATATTATTCCTTCAGGTTGGTCTTTATTATATACACGAGGGAGACTGTTCACTTCATTTCCCAATGACTGTTCATATTTCTTATTATTTATTTACATCAATTATATTTATTCACCCAATCTTGATGATAGTGTCAACCATTCCCACCACCCACCCCCCCTTTATCTGAAGGGATGTTGGTTGAGTCCAACATCATTCTAAAATCATTCAAGCTTTTCTCTTCCAAGTGCTTTTGGTGAAGATGTCTGCAATTTTCTCATTAGTGGAACAATGATGGAGATGGATTGTTTTGGCCTCAACATGATGTCAAATCAGATGATATTTAGTATTGATGTGCTTCATTTGATCATGGAACTTTGGGTTCTTGGCCAACTTTATTGCAGAGGTATTTTCAATCATGAGTGGAGTTGATTGTATTTGTTTTACATGCAAATATTCAAGAATTTTCCCGAGCCACACAATTTCTTTTGTTGCCTCAGCTGCTGGCACGTATTCTGCTTCTGTTGTGGAATCTGCTGGAACTGATTATTTGCGTGATCTCCAGGAGATAGCTCCTAATCCAAGACTCATAGCATATCCTGAAGTAGATACCCCATTTTCTTTGTCTCCATCAAAGTTTGAATCAAAGTATCCATTCAAACTGAAGTCGTCCACTTGTGTATACTTGATTCCAAAGTCTTGAGTTCCCTTCAAGTACATTAGAACTCTTTTTGCAGCAAACCAATGTCCTTCACACAGCTTTTGCATAAACTTGGAGAGGATTCCAACAACAAAAGAAATGTCTAGTCTAGTAGTAGTTAGGTAGTTGAGACTTCCTACAAGCTGTCTATAATTTGTTGCATCCTCAAATTCTTTTCCTTCAATAGATGTGAGCTTTAAGTTTTGTTCCATTGGAGTAGTAAGAGGATTGCATTCTGTCATGCCAAACCTGTTCAACAAATCTCCAATGTACTTCTTTTGAGAAAGAAATATGGACTTTGGATGTTGAGTTACTTCAATACCAAGATACTAATGAACATATCACAAATCAGTCATTTCAAAACTTTTCCCCAATTCCTTCTTTATGGATGCAATGTAGCTTTCATTGTTCCCTATAATCAAAAGATCATCTACATATACCGCAAGATATACAATTGTTTTTCCAACTTTCTTGACAAATAAAGTTGCATCATCAAGATCATAATGTTTGAAATTGAGTTTCAGAAGATGCTCAGTTATTTTTTCATACAAAACTCGTGGTGCTTGTTTGAGGCCATACAAGGATTTCACAAGTTTGCATACTTTTTGTTCATGTCCTTTCACAGCAAATCCTTCAAGCTAGGACATAAAAACATTCTCTTTTAGATCTCCATTCAAGAAAGCAATTTTTACATCCATTTGATGGAATTTCCAACTGTTCTGAGCTACTAGGGCAAAGAGTGTCTGGATGGTAGCCCATTTTGTTGTGGGGGAAAAAGTCTGCTCATAATCGATCCCTTCCTTCTGTGAAAAACCTTTTGCCACAAGCCTAGCTTTGTGCTTGTCAAGTGAGCCATCAATTTTATACTTGTTCTTGTAGACCCACTTGCAGTGAATTGGTTTGGTTCCTAATGGAGGATCAACCAGCTTCCAAGTGTCATTCTTTAGGAGGGCATCATACTCCTTTTGCATCGCTTCTTTCCATTCATCATTAGAAACAACTTCTTTGAAGGAAGTTGGTTCAAAATCTGTAGACAAGTTCAATTCACAATCATAAGAAACATCCATATCAACAGGTGAATTAGAGTCATCTACATCACCTCCATTTTGCCAGTTTGAATTTCTAGTTCCTCTCTTTCCAACCTCATCAAGATGAACACTTTCAAGTGTCTTTGTCAGTCACTTTGGGGAACCTTTCTCAGATGGTCCAGGCTGCTCCGTTGATTGAGTTGGGACTAAATCAAGATTGAGTCTCCCAATTCTATCAATCCCATCACTTAAAGAATCATCCGTTGTTGGAGTTTAATGTGGGGGAGAGAGTTCTTCAAAAGAAGATTCCACATGTTGATCTAGTATAGGAATCTCCCCTTGAAGATGTGGAATCTGATTATCAAATTCTTGAAATGATTTTTCATTTGCAAATCTATCCAAGCGATCAAGTTTCCGCTCAACAACATTGTTAGTGTTGGATGATTCAAGAAAAATTACATCTCTAGATACAACAAACTTTTTATTGACTTCATCATAGAGACAGTATGCTTTGGAGGTGTTTGAGTACCCCAGGAAGATACACTTACGACTTCTTGCACCAAGTTTGTTTCTATGTACCTTTGGTATCAAGGCATAACAGGTGGAAACAAAGACCCTGAGATGCTTTACTGAAGGAATGTGCCCATACCACATTTCATATGGAGTCTTGTTTCTAATAGCATTAGATGGACATCTATTCTTTATGTATGTAGCACATAGAACAACATTAGCCCAAAACATTATTTTTACATTTTTGAAGAAGAGCATGGAGTGTACCACATTTAAGATTATCCTATTCATTCTTTCAGCTACACCATTCTGTTGGGGATTATAAGGTACAGTTGTTTGATGTTTGATCCCATGTTGGCGAAGATAGTTTTCAAATTCATTTGATGTGTATTCTTTTCCATTATCAATGAGAATAGACCCAATATGAGATTGTTCATCATTTTCAATCCATTTATGAAAGTTCTTGAATGTTTGAAAAGCATCATATTTGTTCTTCAATAAATAAACCCAACACATTCTCGTGTAGTCATCAATAAATGTCATCATATATTTATTTCCATTTGCAAAAGGAATAGGCATTGGACCACATAAATCTGAATGAATGAGTTCAAGTTTTCAATGTGCTCTTGAATGTGAATCATGAAAAGAATGTTTTCTATGCTTTCCTAGAATGCAAGCATCACATTGCTTAAATTTCCTAGGAATTGTAGGCAAACCAACAACACCATTTTTCTTCAAAAACCGGAGGTTGTCATAGTTCAATGTCCAAATCTAGCATGCCATAATAAACTTTATGGAAGTGTACCTTCTTCATAATGAGAATTGTATGAGAAATGTTGTGCACAAGTAGAGGTACCTTGCAGCTTGAGAAGCCTTTCTTCTTCTATTCCCCTCATGACAAGTGAGTGGTAGATGCTTTTCTCACCTCAAGCTTGCCATCAAACATATGAATGGAGTGACCTTGCTGGTGGATGTGGACCAAGGACAACAAGTTTCTCTTTAGCTGTGGGAGATATAGAACATGATGTAGAAGAAAGTCTGGAAGACCAGGCAATTTAAGCCTGATTGTGCCAAGCCCTGATGGCTTGATTTTTGTTTGGTTTGCAAAGTATACTGCTCCATCAACATTGTTAGTAAATTCTTCAAAAGGTCTTTTCTGTGAGTCATGTGGCAAGTTGCTCCTGAATCAAGCAACCAATCATTTTTCCAAGAAGCAAGTGAAGCATTAAATAAATCTTCATTTACTCCAATATTACATTGTGCCACCACATAATGAGCAGATTCGGGTGCTTTACCTTTGTCTGTGTCATTAGCTTTACCTTTGGGTTGATTTCTTTGCTACTTAATTTCGTCCCAAGCTATTTTGCATGTAGAGGCATAATGTGATCCATTTATTTTGCAGCATATGCAGTGAAAATCTGCCTTTTTCCCTTGAGAGTGTCTACCCCCCTGCCTCTGAAATATCTTCCTCTCCCTCTTCAACCACCTCTTCCTCTAGAAGAATCTTGAGTAGGATTCTTTTCTTTATGAGCAAGGCATGTAGCCTCTTTAGAATATTTAGGGGCTGTCTTCTTTCCAAAAGCTTTCTCTCTTTCAGTAAATTTTTTCACAAGAGAGTCAAAGATAATGTCTTTGAGATTTCCATTTTCTTGCAATGACTCAAGATAATTGGAGTAATTAGGATAAATTTCCTTGAGAAAATTGATAATAGGAATATCCAATTCGACGTTAGTGACTTTTATATCATGCATTATAGACTTTACTTCGGATGTAAGACCAAGAGGATCATTATTTTGCAATTCAAGAGTGAAGAGTTTAATCATGAGTTGAACAACTTCAAGTGCAAAATGTGAGTCATAGAGTTCTTTCAGATTTTGTAAGGCTTTGAAAGCAGTTGAAAATGGTGAAATATGGCGACTCACCTCTTCATTTACAGATGATGTGATTAATGAATAAGATTTTTTGTTCTTATTTTCCCAAATGGCAAGCTCTTTGTCTGAGTTAGGCTATTCTAGCTCTTTGTCTTTGTCTCCAATGCACACTCCTTTCCACAACTCATTGAAATTTGAGTGTGTGTTTTATCATCCGGGATCACTCTGGATAGTTCTCCTTACTAGTGAGAACTACTCCCACAATGGATATGATTGAATGCATACTGTAACAAAAGATTCTGCTGCAAAATTTTACTCCTAATGGAAAAAATATAATTCTGATATGACGGGAGAACAAATTCAAATGTCAATTCGCATTCATTTGGACAACGTTAAAGTATAGAATATATATGGGTGGAGACAACGTAAATATATCGTGAGTAACTGTGTATATATATGGCAATGTTAAACAACACATGGGAGAGCATACATTCAATGTAATATGGTTAGTGTAAATATTCAAATCCTAGCTTGCAAAACCCTGAGGATTTTTTTTTAAGTGCAGACACGCTGTCAGACAATGCAAAGACTAGGCAATGCAGTGAAAAATACAATGGAACACCTTTGAATAGCCAGCCATTAAAAACCATTTTAAATTTCCAAAGTCTCAAGGCAAGAGCTTAGCAATAAAATACCGTGGATCTACTTAAGCAATTGGAGGAAAGATGGTCTTTAAGTCTTGTTGTTGTGTGAAGGTCTCGCATCATTAAAATTTTTGAACCACGTCATAGTGCTCCAAGCCAAGGTATGGACCAGCGTAAATATCAATACCAGCGAGCAATATCAAGTCGGAACAAATTCAAGTATGCCATCTCAGCACATAATTTTCCATTCCGTAATGCATAAGTTCTAAATTCCATATGCAACATATTTGCCAATAATTCACCGATCACAAGATTGAACAATTCTTCCGAGATTACCTTTTTTTTTTTCTTCTGCTTTGGAGGTATAATTTGATATTTTGTTGTATTTTTGAACGACACTCTATGTATGCAGAAGCACCAATTTGCTTCTTCAACACTTCCCCTCAAGCATTTGTTATAGGAAAAATAGTTGTTTTGGCGTTAGAAATTCGTTCTTCCCATTGAATTTGATGGACCAAAATGGATTTCAATCAGGCGATATGGAATATGGTGCAAACAATTATTATGGAAGAGAGCCCAGAGAGAACTGAAAGGAAGGGACAATTATGCATAGCCTAGGGAATCAAAGACCCTATCACGGGATTGAGGAGAATAATGTCAGAGATTTGCAGCGTTTAAATAGTGGCAGCATTTAATGGGTAGTGACTATGGAGGAGGTAGTAGACAGACTCCATAAGGGGCAGTGGACAGACTACAAGAAAATGGCAGAAGGGAGTTACAAGACTAGAAAGAGATGCCAAAAATGGAGCTGGCTCTGATACCATGTCAGGACAGGTAGTAACTCCACCAAATAAATTCATATTATTCCTTCAGGTTGATCTTTATTATATACATGAGGGAGACTGTTCACTTCATCTCTCGATGACTGTTCATATTTCTTATTTTTTTTTACATCAATTATATTTATTCACCCAATCCTGATGATTAGGTGTCAACAATATCGATGGTTTGCTCTCATAAACAAATTGTCACTTGGGCTATTTTGACGGATGAAATGATAGCACATTAGGAGGATACAAAAAGTAAAACATTTTTTAGCCAATTGATAAATCTCAAACAAAAGGGTTCAATGATGGAGCACATTGAGGACTTCCAAAAATTGAATATAAGGGTAAAAGATATACCAAAGGAGCATAGGATTGATGTGTTCATAGGGAATTTAAAGGGTAACATCCAACATGGGGTTCACCTTCGGGAACCTGATTCATTGGAGAATGCATTCAGGTTGGCAAGAAAAATGGAAAGAAAAATTAGCTTACCACTCACAATCATAAAGATGGAAGTGTTGTTGCCCCTAGCCATCCACAACCTACAAGGTTGAGACCACAAAAATTGGAAGAAAAAAGAGAAAAAGGGCTTTGTTATAGTTGTGATAGAAAATACATTAAAGGTTATAAGTGTGCTGAGAATAAATTATTTTACATAGATTGTGAAGAGGAGGAAGAAAAGGAACAAGAAATGTCAAAAGAAGAGGATATACACCATGAAAAAACTGTATAGAAAGAATAAATGAATCTGACCATATCTTGTAATGCATTGGCTCAAATTACCACTCCTCAAACTATCAAGATTGAAGGGAATATCAAGAAGAAAAAGGTAATAGTGTTGATTGATTTGGGTAGTACCCATAATTTTATTCATTGTAAGATAGCCAAGGAATTGAATTGCTTCCTATATCTAGCACCAGAGTGTCAAGTGATTGTTGCAAGTGGAGGAACCATAAATTGCTCAGGAAAGTGACATAATATCAAGCTATCCATGGGAGAATATGTATTGAATAGCCCAATTCTTTCCATTCTAATGGGTGTTGCTGATCTTGTACTAGTCGTCCAATGGCTACAATCCTTGGGTAAAATAGAATTTAATTTTCAAGAAATTTTCATGAAATTTTATTCAGAAGGAAAGGAAGTTGAATTAAGGGGTATCACAGGGAAACTAGGGAAGATAATAAACTCTAACTGAATGAAAAAGCTTCTAAAGAAATAAAAGCAAGGCATAGTTGCACAATTATGTTCACTAGAGGTTCCCACATTGAAATCATATATTTCTCCAGATCTCCAAAAAATCTTGGACAATCATTCCAAGGTATTTGAAACTCCCAAAGGCCTCTCACCTATTTGTGATCATGATCATGTTATTCATTTGATTCCTGGAAGTGTTCCTCCGAACATCAGGCCTTACAGATATCCCTACACCCAAAAGAATAAAATTGAACATATGGCTGCAGAAATGCTAAAGGTTGGTGTAATTCAACCTAGTCAAAGTTCTTTCTCTGCTCTAGTAGTATTGGTTCACAAGAAGGATGGATCATGGTGCATGTGTCCAGATTACAGGGAGCCCAACAAGCTCATTATTGAAGATAAATTTCCCATTCCTGTCGTTGATGAATTATTGGATGAATTGCATGGATCAATTTACTTCACCAAGTTGGATATTCGTTTAGGATATCATCAAATTAGAATGAAGACTGAAGATATTCCAAAAACAACATTTAGAACTCATGAGGGTCATTATGAATTTTTGGTCATGCCTTTTAGCCTTAGCAATGCACCTTCTACATTTCAAGGTTTGATGAATTCCATTTTCAAACACTTCCTTAGAACATTTGTGCTAGTATTTTTTGATGATATACTAATCTACAACAAGTCTTGGAAGGGTCATGTTGAACATGTTAACAGGGTGCTCAAACTATTGGAGGAGAAATAATTATATGAAAATAGATCCAAATGTTTCTTTGCAGTCCAAGAGGTGGAATATCTGGGTCATATTGTATCTCATGAAGGTGTTAAGGTAGATGCTAGAAAAATTAAAACAATTAAGGAATGGAAAATCCCCACATCCGTAAAACATCTACAAGGATTTCTCGGGTTGACAGGGTATTATCACAAGTTTGTTAAGAATTATGGGAGAATAGCAGCACCTCTAACAACATTATTGAAGAAAGATTCATTTTCATGGACTCCAGAAGCAACAAAGGCCTTTGAACATTTTAAAGAGGCAATGTGCCAAGCACTGGTCTTAGCTACACCGAAATTCACAAAAACCTTTATTGTGGAGTGTGATGACTCAGGAAATGGAATTGGTGTTGTTTTAATGCAAGAAGAAAAACCCATTACTTTCAAAAGTCGTCCAGTCAAAGGAAAGTATTTACACAAAGATATTTATGAGAAGGAAATGTTGGCAATACTACATGCACTTAAGAAATGGCGACCCTACCTAACGGGAAGACACTTCAAGGTAAAAACAAATCATGATAGTATTAAATACTTTTTAGAACAAAGATTATCTTCAGAAGAGCAGCAAAAATGGGTCACAAAGATGTTGGGTTATGACTTTTGAAATCATCTACAAAAAAGGGAAGCAAAATGTTGTGGCATATGCACTCTCAAGAAAGGATGAGGATGTGGAAGCATTTCTTTGTGTCATTCCTATTATCCAACTATATTGGATAAATGAAGCAAGGGATGAATGGAAGTATGACGAACAAGTGTGGGCACTCATTCAAAAGTTACAACAAGATCCCAGTACATCTGATACATTTAGGTGGAAAAATGTTTCGTTATCATACAAAGATCGGTTATACCTATGTAAGAATTCCCAACTCAAACAAAATATTCTTAGGGAATTTCACACCTCTCCCTTAGGAAGGCACTTAGGATTTCTAAAAACTTACCAAACGGTTAAGAAGGAATTTTTTTTAGGATGGCCTTAAATCAGATATTCAAAATTTTGTGGTGGAATGTTTGGTTTTCCAAAAAAATAAAGTTGAAACAATTAAGACCCCAGGTCTATTACAACCTTTATCCATTCCAAGCCAAAATTGGGAGGAGGTTTGAATGGATTTTATCACAAGTTTAACCAAGTCTGATGGAAAGAGTGTTATCATGGTGGTAGTTGACAAACTTACCATGTATGCACACTTTTGTGCATTATCTCATCCATTTAAAGCGAGTACAATTTCTACTGCATTTATGGAAACAATTCAAAAGCTACATGGAAACCCAAAGATTATTGTAAGCAATAGAGATCCCATTTTCACTGAAAATTTTTGGACATAATTATTTTCTTGTCTTGGTACTCAGTTAGCTCATAGCTCGTATTATCATCCTCAATCTGATGGGAAAACTGAGATAGTAAACAAATGTTTGGAAGGATATCTTCATTGCTTTGTATATGATAAACAGACGCAATGGGTCAAATGGTTGCCTCTGGTTGAATGGTGGTATAACACTTCCTTCCATACTGCAACAAAAATGACCCCATTTATGGAACTTTATGGATATCATCCACCATCCATCACACCATATTTAAGATAAAATTCTAAGGTTAAAGCAGTGGAAGATCACATCGAGTATCAACAACAAGTTCTCCAACTCTTAAAGGATAACCTCACCTTGGCGCATAACAAAATGAAACAGCAGGCAAATCAACATCGTAGTGAAAGAACTTTTGATGTAGGTGATTGGGTATTCCTACGGCTACAACCATATAAACAAATGTCCCTCAAGAAAGCTAAGAAGGATAATAAATTATCACTAAAGTATTATGGTCCGTACAATGTTTTGCAAAAGATAGGTACTATGGAATACAAGTTCGAGCTTCCGGTAGCTCCCTGAGTGCACCGAGTTTTCCATGTTTCATGCTTAAAGAAGGTTATAGGTGACAAGATCCCCATTCAAACAATATTGCCAGAACTTGATGAGGAAGGAAAAATCATATTGGAACCTAAAGCAATCAAAGAAACAAGAAATTAACAACTACAAATTCGATCAATTTTAGAGTATCTCATCAAGTGGAAGAACTTACTCGTTGAAGATTCGTCATGGGAGGATGAGAATTTTATATAGACGCATCCAAAACTACTCAAGCATTGAGGACAACACCTTTTTTGAAGGAGAGAGGCATGTTAGGTCCCTATAATACTAGCGATTCCCCCGTTATTATTGTCATTGTATCCCTTATTGTTATTGTTGTGCCCCTATTGCCCCCATATTGTTATTATTGTGCCCCATAGAAGTCCACTATTGTTATTTTTGTGCCCTTATATTATTATTTTTAGGTCGAATTTGGTTATATTGTGACCCCTTAGACTCTTGTATATAGAAAGGAGGTTTTATCATTTGTATCATCTAAGAATTGTTCATTTGTGTAATGTAAAGGAGGTTGCCCCCTTGAAGAAGCTGATTTCTAAGTCGTTGATCTATCTTTTCTATATTTTTGTGAGTTGGTTTCATAACATGCTGCCAGCACGACAACCTATATAAGCATTGTTTGTTGCCAACCAAGGTCGGCCCAAAATGAAAGGGTGACCATCTAATCGAATTTTTCGTTTTATAACTAGAAAATCCACTGGGTACTCCCATGAATCAATGGAAACCGTAATGTCCTATAAATTTCCCTTTGGTCTTACCACCGAATGGTCATCAAGTTCTAGTAGGGTGGTCGTTGGTTCTAGAGCTATGATACCAAGTGTCTCACAAGTTTCCTCTGTTAAGATGTTAATGGTTGCGCCCAAATCAACTAGTGTGTTTGGAAAGGAGCAACCATATATTTGGACTGTAACTATGGGATTCCCTAGATCTTTATATTTTATTGATGTTTCCCCACCCAAAAGTAAATCATACAAGGTTCCTATGAAATGGATAGTTGGTGAAGCTTTTATTTTCCTCAAAGGCTCTTTCACGCATAGTTCTTTAATCGTTTTAGCATAAATAGGAATACCTTGGATGGCCTGGAGGAGAGGAATTTTAATGCATTAAGTTCCCCTAAGAGATCAAAGTCTGGATGAAAAACTGGTTTTAGGTATTTTTAATATTTCAAGGAATAGAGGAGAAGTAATTATAAGTTTTTCAGGATCTTTCTGCTCGACTGTGTCTTCTCCCTATTTTATTTTTGTGCCAGTCACAGTCGATAGTATATTTACAGGTGGTGTTTATAACTCATTTGGTGGATGGTCTCTCTCTTCCTCAGGAGTGATAATGCGTCCTAACCTTAGCCTAAGTTCATTGCATTTTTTTTGTTCGGTCTCAAGGTCTGAGTTTTCAACAATTTGTACCCCCTGAACCGATCTGTTATTGGGGTTTGGATTTGGTTGAGATGGTATTTGGGGATGTAGAAGGGGTTGAGGATTTTTCTGTAATGGATATGGTGTTGATAATGTAGGTTGAGGTTGAGCACCTATCCCCATAGGTGTATTGGTTATCCCTAGACGTCGCTGCTAATTCGGAGACCAGTTCAAATTTTGTGAAGTAAAGGTAGGCCACTGGGATAGGTATGGATTATTTTCCCAAAAAGGAGTAAAAGGAGAATTCGACCAACCATTACCTGGAAGAGACTGAGTTGGCCAAGGTGACATAGGAAATGGTTGGGATTTCCAAGTTGAGAAAGGTGATTGACCTTGCCATGTTGTTCGAGAATTCTGCTGCTGATTAAATGACGAAGAAGGAAAGAATTGAGATGGGTCTTGTGACATACATGTGGATTGGCCTTTCCACTATCGACATTGGTTCATTAAGTATACTAGTTCTGTCTCTTATTTTGCTTATTTGAAAACTACTTTCAGCCCTGGAAGTAATGGGCACTTCTCAGTGGCATGGCCCTTGGTGCAGATAGCACATGTCTGGACCATGTCCAAAGGACACTCCCATTGACTGTGCTTCTTCAAGCAACGTGGACAAAAAATGACCAAATTTTGTTCTGGTAAGGCTTGTTTCTATTTGGCCTGTAGGACGTCCAACTGTGTTGTAAGGGTGCCCAGGATGTCTATCTTGAAGTCCTCTAGGAGGTTACCAATTTCCATTCTTGTTACACCTCCACTGGGCGGTTTGCATCCTCTAGTTATAAGATCTCGTCTTTTTGAGCTGGTGCGTGTGCTACCTTGCAAACACCTGATACACAAGTGAACAATTTCATCATAATCCTCTTGAGAAATGTCTCCCTTCCCCATCAAATTTAAAGTTTCTATCCATTCTTCTTCCATTCCTTTAATTAATATGGCTTTCAGTACTTCTTTTGGTAATTTGGAGTGAGGGCACCTCTACAAATTGTAGTGAAACCGTTCGATATATTCCTCTAGAGTTTCATTATCCTTCGCAGAAATTTTAAATATTTCATCTTTTAATTCCCTAGTCCTACAATAGTCCTAATATTTTGTGAGAAAATAAGTTTTCATGTCATCCCAAGAGTTAATAGTGCGTCCAGCTAAACATGAACCACTGCAAAGTTGCTACTTTTAGAGTATAAGGGAACAACTTCAATTTTTGAGGATCGATGATGTAATTGTATCCTCTGGACAGGACGTCAAACTCAAATAAGAAGGTATCCAGGTCTAGAATTACAGGATATCCTAGTTCAGACAACTGTGGCTCTCTCTTAGCAGTTATACTAGTTTCTCCCTCTCCTTCTCTTAGATTGCACGATTGTTCCTCTTGTGAAGGATCAGAATTTAAATTTTCTGTAACCTGAAAGCTAGTTAGTTCCTCCAGTTTGGCTATGAATCTCAGCGTAGGCTGCAGATGGTCAGCTTGCTGCCTGAGGGATTACAATAGGGCCTTTTCCAGATATACTCTGGGGTCCTAGTGATGCCTGAGATTCTGCTTTTCCTACGATATCTATAAAAGTTGATCTTCCAAGGTTCACCGATCCCTTGGGTTTTGTGCATTTGGGCCGGGGGTTATGATCTTTTTCAATCTTTTTTATTCCTAGCCATTCATAAAAAAAACCCCTACTCCTATTTAACCTCAATGCATTTGTTGAAAAGTGGGCTGATGAGAAAGCACTTTGCTCGCTGGTTACATAGGTTCTTACCTTTCGTTTTTAAAACCCAATAATATTACAACAAGAAAAATAAAAATAAATAACTTTGAAACACTCTCCCCGGAAATGGTGCCAAAATGTTGGTGCACTAAGATGAATATTAAAAGCAACATTAATACCTACATTAGTTATGAAACCAGGGTAAGTCTGTTTATTTCAAGAGTGTTCATCATTGTATATGCAAGTGAATTCAGAGGCTAATTCACACTGAAATGATTTAGAATCGTTGCAATGATTAATATCTAATTATTGAAGTTCAATACAAAACAAATCTAAATGAAAACCATAAAACATTTGCAAATCTATCTTAATCCATTGTGTAGAAAACTGAAACTGAATGTAAGTAAAAAGAATCACTCTTAGCAGATTGACTAGTATCAAGAATAATTCATTCAGCAAGAAAGAAAGCTACAACAAATGACAAACAAGCAACTATTCAAATTCTTATCTAAAAGAAATCAACTGTAAACTCAACATCTCTGATACACTACTTCAGAATGAACAACAATCAAATACTTAAAATAATTTGATAAATCCATCAAATATTAACACGCAGCTATAAACATAACAAGATCTAGATTCTAGTTTGAACGGTAAAGGTAAATCGTAATAATAAATACTTACAACAATCAAAATAATTCTAATTTCATCAAATAATAGGAATAAACAATTGCAAGAGTAAACGAAAATAAGTATGGCACAATTAAAGAAGTAAATATCATATCGACCGGACCCAGAGTCTCCAGAAGTCACTTCCGAAACATACTCAGAATGCGATTACAAGTCAAATATGGTCTTTCTCATTAAGCTCAATAAAGATACATAATAACCGTAGTGAGAATACTCTGTGTCAAAAGTGAATAGTTACAATCTCTCAATTCCTCGCTAGCTTAACTTAGTTACATTCTACTTCACCCATCAGCTTTATATAATTAATGAGAGATAAACGGATAGGAGAAAATCCTCAGGATCAGGAGATCCTGAGGATTTTGCAACCAACAATTTGATTTCATTACAAAATAAACTTGATTCTCCTGGTCTTCCATTAGTCTTCATGATCGAAACGTTGTCCTTTTTTTTCTTTGTCGCTGTTGTTCCATCATTTGAACAACAATCGTTCAATTCCTGTTCCTACATATAAGAATAGAGAAAGTTAGCTTTTCATGCCTAGAAATACCTATTTTGTTAAATGATTGATTTTATCCAGCTTCTACAATCGTTTCATCTATACTATTTTCTAAAATGAAGATAAACATATAAACATGAATGATTAATTAAGCTAATATGAGGATAAAAATACCTTTTCTATGGCCCAACAGGTGCTATTTAAGGAATTCTAAGAGTGACCTCATCGTTCGATGACTCCTCCAAGTTACCTCTGCCTTCTTCTTATGCGAGTCAATGTTTATTTCTATTTATGGATGATTGTGTTGGGTGATGTGTTGGCTAGCCGAGTACGAGTACCTTCTTTTGGACTTTTGGTCCCACTACCAGTTCATCATATCACCTTGCCTCGTATCATCTCCCACTCTTATTCTTCGTATCTTAACTATTTTTGGATTCATTCCTCTTTTTCTTTGATTTGACCTTGCTACGTGTGTTGTTGGCTTGTTGGGGCCTGAACCAGGTTCAGAAGTGATTTAGCCAAACAAATCCCAAAACTACCGGCCCTTTCAGCAACAGTCCACGATGCGTGGACTGAGGTCTCACCCGAGGTAGTATGGGAGGGTACTGGAACCAGGTTCTCGCACCCTAGGGACGTCTTGATGGAATCTAGGAAGTTCACGAACCGAACCTTGGCGCTTGCGCTGCTCCACACAACTGTTTGTCCTTCGCAGCTTGTGCAACTACTTCCGCGTAGCTGTTTGTCCTTCACAGCTTATGCAACTGCTTCCGCACAGATCTGTAAGAGCGAGAAAAGGTGTTGTTCTAGATCCTTTACCCTTACGATGCTATTATTATAGATATTAACTTAATTGTGTGGGCCCAATACTCTCGTTAATCATTCAACATTCATAACAAGTGCGTGCAATCATACACTGTAAAGAGATGCACAAATACAACAGAAGCATAAACACACAATATTTCAGAATCAAATTATCTTTTATTAATTCTTTGTCCAAGTACAATCCCAACTCCACCCTACGCACTTAGCTATAGGGGTCCGCACACAGCTGCGGACTCTACTAGGCCTCCATGGATTCAGCTGCGGAGCCTCTACCTACTACTACAAACCAATACACTTCAGATTCACCTCTATCTTCTAACCATGCCTTCACATCTATCTATTACTTCTCAAAACTCTCTGGACTGACTCTTACACTTAGAGCCTCAGTCTATTTATACAATCCCATGGTCCGTGGACCATGGGTAGGCCGACACTCTTTACATTAAATTACATTATTTTAGGGAAGACAACCCTAGGATCTCACGCTCCGTGCCTGCATTTTTTGCATATTTACATTACATTAACCAAAACTCAGGCTTTAAGCCCCAAAAACTTGCTATGGGGGGATCTACTACCGAACAGGCCCCCAACGCAATCATCGTGACTCATCTTGAGTCACTCAACTAGTGCGATGATCTTCTCTCGGAGTCCATCCAGTAGCTTCTATGCTTCGCGTAAGCCCGCAAACATTCTACCGGTGTCTGCTGAACTAGTTGTGCGCTTATCTCTGATGCATCGTTGTTAGGGCCACCTCCTTGCCTTAGCGCATATATGCTTTGCATTTGTGCTAGCTTTCCCTCGACCTTGGCAGTGACCATGAATGCTTCCTCGAGCCAAGGCTGGATGCGTGCTTTAAGCACTGCTTATTTTTGATGCGCGGTGTCCACCTGTTCCTTTAGAGCCTGGGCCTCCTTCATCTTGGCCAGTCGGTGAGTAAGGGCGACTGTCTATGCGGTCTCCCGGACATTGTCATATGCCTACTGCAACTATTGTGCTTTGATCTCTAGACACTGTATAGTTGGATCCTCCTGCAGTGAGGTTAGCGTGAAAAGTGACTAATCGAAAAAGCCCGTACAATCTTGGACGGTGCGCTCTATTACTTCCAACCCTGATTGAATTATGCAGTGGCGCTACTCTCTGACTTCCGAGGGTGTAGAGGGCTGCGTTTTCAGGCGCAGTTCCACAATCTGCAGGTTGAGGTGCAGTTGGATCCTCGTTGCTTCCTCCTTTTCCTCGCAGAATCCGCTAGCCAATTTGTGGATCGGCACTCAAACTGGTAGGTCTGTCGCAATCTCTAACTCGAGGACACGGTGACATGCTTCCTCGACGATCTACTCCAGTTGCTAATTTTGTGCTACCACTTCATCGCGTTGGAGGCTCAGTTGCTCAATGTTGATTTGTTGTTCACTGAGCATTTGTACTGCGCATCCTTCCCTAGCATGGAGCTTTGTCGTCGCTCCGTCCTGCAACTGGTATAATATCTCTCGCGGAAGGGCTGCCAAGTTTAGGCCAAGTCCCTTGATCTGGCCTACTGCAACTCTGTCCTCCATGATGTCCATTGTCAATGCTCCTTCCAATAGCGCGACTATATTAGCCATTTTGGCCTGCAAAAACTACTCTATTGCTGATGTACCGGTAGCCCCATAGACGGCTACCATTCCCTCTTGTGGGGGCCACACCTAAAGTCCCTACAGTTGTGCCCTGAGTGCCCCCAACACATTTTTTTGCTCCGTCATTGCTTCCTAGAGTGCTTCCTTAGTGACCTCGTGAACTGTGTCACCGATGTCATATAGGTCACCCTCGATCAGTGTAATAGGTTCCCCATCTAATTTGGAAGCCTTGGTCTTCTTCCGGGGCCCTGTCCGTTCTGTACTGCGCGACCGTTTCAGCTGTGTTGATGATGTGTTTGGGTCCACGCCAGCCACCGTGTCATATATCCCCTACCGTGTGGTCAGGTCTGGGCCTCTTTCTTCCTGCGTCGTGGTTGCCCCATATGCTGGTGCTGCTGCTGCTTTTTTCGCGGCCTTGGTCAGCTCCACGACGGCCTTCACTGCCTCACCGGAAGCCCTTACTTCTTTAGTGAACTGTTCGTTTCGCTTCTGCTGTGCCAGCAGCTTGGCAACATCCTTCTATATTTGAATCACAATCTCATCACATGTTGTCAGATCCAGGGCATGCCATTTAGATGGCCATGAGTTGATTACTGTGAACACAACGTCATCAATTGTGATGAAGGGGATTTTGGTCCATTTCTGCTCCAGATCCTTCTGCACCCTGATATACACATTGTGCATATCTGCCTTAAAGTCTGCAAAGACCCGCAGACTGTTGTATACTGAGGGGATAGGCATGGTTGTTTGTTGATCCACATCCGTATGCTTGCCTCCATGAGCATCCAGAAAATCTTGGTGTCACGGATCCACGTAGCGTCCCTTGTTTCCCATAGCGACGCGTACTTCGCTGCCTCTAGCAAATCTTGATCAAGAGGAGGAAACTGACTGTCCTACAGCAATTCCCCTGCAACCAACATGATAGATAAGAGTAACCACGTGTAGTGGAAGGCCTTACCCTATACCTGGGCCTCCTTACAGTTTGTCAGGAACTCCTTGTAGAGGAACTGTGCCCAATTGAAACATAGCCCCTCAGCCAGTGCAATGACCATTGCTGGTACCTCGTTGTCGTGACATTTTCTCATCACTTTTCCTTCCAGCAGTTGGGTGGCTGCATGCACCCCTTTTTCTTGAATGCTAGTAATGACATAACCCCTTTGCTTCTTCTCCAACTTGTATTTTTTGTTCATGGCCTCTACAAGTGCCAAGTCTCTGCTTTGGCCCGCTATTTCCATGGGGTCCCTTCCTGTACAGGGAATCTGAGAAATCCTATGAACAAGCTCTGTCGTGATGGGAATTGGCTCCTCTAGCCATAAGTACCCATCATGCACTAGGAAAAGTAGTTACATGATGACGAATATCATGATTGGTGCCCGGTGATAGTGTGGAATCCATAGTAGGTGGATTAGCTCGGCCTCTTCCACACCGTGCAGTCATTTCTGCAGCTTTAGATCTATAACTTACCCCTCCTTGCTCTGTTTCATGAGTTGGATGGTTTCCAAATGTTAGAACTTTTTGCTATCCGCAAGGTCTCAATCTTCAAATTTCATCGTGGGTACGCAGCCCAGGACTGAACCCTCAAATAGAATTCCATCTAGGAGGAGAGGGGTTTTGAGTGTGCTCTTAACAGTATCCACGTCTTTGGGTACATTTTCTTTCCCTTTCTGTGGGGGGACATATTTGGGCAATTTTTCTGCAGCGCGTACTGGTTGAATATTTTCGTCCACCTCTTCATCTGGTTCAATCTCTTCTACCAAAGCCTAAAGATCCTCCTCCTCATCGTTTGTCTCAATATTAACCGTCTTTCCCTTGTCTTGCATAGACAACTTATCGACCCGTGGATTTCGCGGAGACATATGGACCAATCCTGCTGCTTGTGAATCCCTTTTGTGCCTCGGCATCCGTGGCGATTTAGGGATTTCCTGTGCATCCGCTACTGGCGGCGTAGAGCTCTTACTGCTTGTAGCGCATCATCAACAGTACCCCACCAATGATCCTCAAACGTGAAGGTTAATAGGAATCCTTCTTGCAAGATATTCCATTTGCATGTGCCATGGCAGAGCTCCATCTAGATATACTAATTCATGGGTATGATATCTAGGGTATGACAAAATAGGTGCACCCACTCAGGTTGTGGCTCTTCCCTGTAGACCTTTGTCCATCTCTAAAGGTGTGTGCGTGGATCATCCTATCCATCATACTTGTCTGTTAGCTACATCTGAGGCATCCCAAACTGCATGCACATTATCCTCCTGCATTCGCGCCAGTCCTCAAAACTTCCTTGATGCCTACCCCACCACCTTGCAAGCATAGCGCGCAGTGCCCATTTCAAAGCGTTGAAACGATGTTTTTTCGGTACTTCTCTTTCAAATTTGTTCAGGAAATCATCCACCTTTCTCAATCTATCATACACAGGCATATCTCTTACCTCTGTTGCCATGCAGCTCAGTGACCTTATCATCATGTTACAATTGAGCGTGGTTACCTCATGTAACCAGTTCTGCCATCGTTCTATCTCTTCGTCTGAATCTGAGGTGTAGGAGCTTTTGCGCTCCCATGAGAACCTGCCATCTGCGGTTGGATTTACCCAGTCCTACTCCCGCGCGTTATCTTGTAGATATAGTTTAGGTCGTCGTCGCTATCGTAGTCACACACTGGCTCTGTGTAGCATGATCCTTTCACAAGGTCTAAAGGTAGCACTATGCATAGTGTCTTTTTCTTGGAAATCATCTTGCGCTTCTTTAGATTTATCACTCCATTCATGTCAGTGACCGAATCTATTCCTAATAGCGTGGGATAGGGATTGTTGTCATCAACAATCTCTATCACTTCAAAATCTACTAGCGCGCTTGCACCTTGGATATCTACTTTTATTCCCTGCAATCTCCCCATAAGTAGGATCTTTTGTTGGTTCTCCATTAATAGCAGGATCGGTGACCATTGCAGTGCAGGCCTACCCATGCGCTCCCATGTCTGCTTTGGTAGGACGTTTGTGTCCGATCCTAGATCCAAAATCACTTGATCCATTTCATATTTCCCGATTTGCATGGTCAATCTCATCTCTCTTCATTTTCACGTTGTGTGCTTCCCGAGCTTCCAGACAATGCGTGGTTCCCTTGGCGTGGTTCCAACACATCTAGTGATGAGGTTTTGCAGTCCCTTCATAGCTTTTCTGTCACGCAACAGCTTCATGCATATCTCCAAAAATGTACTAAGCATTGATGGGTCCATTTTCGGTTCCAGTTTGTCTTTACTTCTTGAAGTAGAGGCGTCCGTGAAGCTCTTCTTAGCTTCCATGAATGTCTCCTTAGTGCACTCCAGATCAAATTCAGGTTCGTTCGTCATAGCCTTGCGAACCCAGGTACTTTCTTCGAGCTGCTTGCCCTTGATCCCTAGTTGTGATACCACTTCGGAGCATGATATTTACATTCGGGTCTTCCTCGCGCGGCTCAGACCTCATCATTTATAGGTTTTGAGTCAGGGGTGTTATAGACATATTTGGGCACTGAAACCCCAATCACATATGTCCATAAACCAAGGGCTTCTAAGTCCCTAAAAGTGTTGTTTCATACCCTAAAGGAGCAAGGTTAGCTGATTACATCATCTCCCAGAAGTTCTCCATGAAAAGCTACTCAGAACAGGTCAAAGCAGGACCATACATACTACCTAGTGCTAAAGGTGCGATGCATCTCACCTGCCACATACAAAAAGTGCGATGCATACTTGAAATCCCTTCTATAGGGTGCGATGAGCGAGAGCAGACAAATGGCACAAGCGGTTTGCTAGGTGGAAACCCAGAGAATCTTCTAGAAACTGCTCATTTGACACTTGCCTCCCTAAGTTCGCCCAGGGATGAGTAGGAGATCTAAAATCTCCATGTGAAACTAAGAACTATCAGAGAGATGACACTAATCAAAATCCCATAAGCTGACTCACCCCCCTGCAAATATCTATAAATGGATCCCTCATCCAAGAGATCCAGAGGTTGGAATTGGGTAATTTGCAAAGAGGTGTTGTTGGCTTCTCTTTGAAGACATTGTTGGGTGATCTTTCCTTGTGTTAGGCGAAGAGGGCTTTCAAGCTAGGAGGATGGCATTGGGTCAGACCAAGTGGTTGTAATCCTCTCTTCTATGACTTTTACTAATAAAGCTATTTGAGTTTTCCTCCATATTCTTGTGTATCTCTGAATATTGTGTTCGTCATATGCATTTGTATGGTCACGATATATCTGATCCTATATTGTTTACAGTGAAAGATATCTATGCTTTGATGGTATTATGCTGTTGTGAATCTACAGGCGCTCTTTGAAGCTGGACAAGTAAGGAAGCAGTGGCGAGATTCTATCAAAGGGGAAAGGAAACAAGCAAGGAGCCAAACGGAAGACTGAGGTTGGTACTCTCTGTTTTTTTCTCATCTCTCTCTCGTAAAGGAAAAACAAGTAACTTTAATCTGTTTGTTTCTACGATAGCTACCCATCTCAGTGGGACTAGTACCTCTGAATAGACACTAGATTTCCCGATAACAGGGGGAGGTTGGAGTGCTCATTTATTGCACAACCTCGATATCAGTGTGGGGCAGTCCTCTGTCTCATGATCAAACTGGGTTCAATATAAGTATGATGGTCTTTTCAGATTTGTACAATTGCGGGCATAATGCCTCGATCCTCTGCAATTGTAACATATCAGTTGTCTGTGACCTCTTCCTAGTCCCATTCCACCTCGACCTCATCTGTGCCCCTAAAATCTAGTGCGCGCCATCCCTACATTTTGATCGAGGGCCCGTGTTTCAATCTGAACTCTGTAGGTAGGAGTCCGATCCATCATCAGTTCATAACTTCTACAGGTGCGCTCATTGTGGCCTACTGACCTGCAGAAATTACAGAACAAATGTTGGGAGTTCTACGTGTACTTCTGTAATAGATGGTAGTTATCTGTAGCATGCTTCCCTCCTATCTGACAAAGCGTGCACCATAATGCAGGCACCACGCTTGGTCCTCTTTGTGCCTCTGGTCTTAGTGGCATTGTGTTGGGTGTGGAGCCTGATTATCTTCTGTATTCAAAGGTATCAGAACTTTAGACCCCAGTTCGAAATGGGGTGGCAATGCCGCCCATAAAATATTCGTTGTAGAAGTTATGTTTAATTTAGGGTTTTTTCCCTAGAAGGCAACCCCTCGCTATATATGAGGGAATTGTATTACGTCTATGTAGATTTGTATTCTGAGTGAGGAAGAGAGAGGAGACTGAGAGCGAAGAGGGAGTTACAGTAGACCTATTGTAGGTTGCATCTCTTCAGTTTGCTGGATAATATAAAAGAAGGATTGGTTGTTTCTCTGTGGATGTAGCCCAAACTGGGTGAACCACGTATATCTGTGTCTCTCTTGTTTTATGTGTCTTTTGTGTTTATATTTCTGCAATATTTTATGTGTTCCGTTGCTTTGTAATATATAATTTTCTAACACATTGGTCCTCCTCCCGCTAGGTAGTTCGCAAAGACTGGACAATGGTTCTTGCCATGTCCTAGCCTTTGCACTTTATGCACCATACCTCTTTGCATGCTTTTGGGTGAGCCGTCCTATCTTGTTTTAAACTTTGCATCTCAGACACAAGTTTTTCAACTGCGCGTGGATCTGTTGAACTCCTAGGTTAGGATCTTGTATCTGGGTCTCATGTAGTCTCATTGCGATCTCCAAGGCCTCGGCCTAAGTGGATAGTTTCTGTTGTGACAACGTGTTCCTTAGATGCAGCGTTAGCGATGCTACAAACCATGCACAGTGTTTCCCATCCCTCAAGGTCATGTGGGCTTCACGAATCATACACTTCAGTCCCTGATCTAGCTCTGAGGGGGTCTCACCTAGAAGCATCGCGATTTCCTTAAATCCAATAATCAACTGTGTCTCTCATTTTGGCCTGCTAATTTCCCTATTTAACACAGCTTGGATATCCTTGATCCCTGCGTTTGAATTGTCATTGGAATTCTTAATGTACCATGTTAGTGTATGATCCTACAAAGCGCTGACCAGCATTGCTTTCTTTATGTTGTCATCTGTGACTCCCTACGCTTCCCATACAGCCTTTACCACGAACCAAAATTGGTTTGGATCTTCGTTCCCTACTCCTTTGAACACCGATAACTTTATCGAGCTTTCCATATTGAATTGTGGTGGTGGTGGAGGTGGTGTGGGTGAAGATGAGGGTGACGATGGTGAAACTAGTGGTGGTGTAGGTGGGGGTGGTATGTGTGGAATTCGTTGCTTTATCAGACTGATCGCACTTCTTGGCGAAACCTTCACGAGCTCTTCCTCACTTTCCCATGGAGGTGAAATCAAGGGGCTAGTTTCTAGCTCTGTGTTACCTTTGTTTCTGTAGATCCTCCCACTTCTTGTAGCCCCAAACATCAATTTATTTTCATAACCTGTTTTTCCCATAGTAGCATTTTAATACAAGTGTTCAAATATTTAACGTACTTACCTCGAGGTCCTTTGAGGAAGTGTCATCCCACCTCGCTATAGCTGACTGAAGTATCTACCATGAAATTGGTGCTAAATACTCCTATAATTCGATCAAGCCAGTGATCCATGGCGCCTGCGACCTTATCTTTTGATGCTTCCAGTCTGCACACCCACTCTGGAGTCCACACAATCGGTCTGTTGAACCTACACCTTCCCTATGTTGGAAATAATACTGAGAGGGGGGGGTGAATCAGTATTATCATATCAATAAAACTTTTTCATTTCCATATTCAGATTCATATATGCTACTTCCAAAACTTCTTATGATTCAATTAGATGAGTGCATTAGAACATTATCAATCATATTGACAGTAAACAGGTGCAGTAAAATAGGATAGATCATCACACATAAGTCACACACATGAACACCATGATATAAGGTGGAAACCCAATGTGGGTGAAAAC
>APFE030214939.1:0-23269 GCA_000404065.3 Pinus taeda
AATTTCTGGGTCCCTTCCTGTTTATAGCAGTCCCTAGTCTATCTATAGGAAGTAAAATTAATTTTGGTCTTAACAACACTTGGAAATATTAATTTATTAATTTAGTTGAGTTAATTAGTTAAGCGAATTTGAATTTGAAGTCTTTTTGAGCATGCACATGAGTTGTCCCACTGATTGAGGAATTTATCCTTAATTTCCTTCACTGATCGAGGGAATAAGTATGAGTTCTATAATGAGAGAATCAGTTGACTTAGTTCTAACTAGTCAAGTCTAGTTGGATTATTTTAACAAGTTGTTAAAATAATACAATATAGTTTTTTAATGCTTGCATGCATGTGACAACTATTATTTTAGATAACTGAGGATTCACTAATGGATAACTGTTGCATGTCAGTTCTGTCAAAGACCCAATTGAGATCAAAATGTTGGACAATGTATTATCATATGCTTGGATATTTCTAGTAAGTATTCCTTGCATGGAGAAGGATCTATTATAGGAGATTGGAGGACTTGTGGCCTATATATTGAGCCCTAGGTAGTCCATGATTTTCATCTTTTGATTGAATATCATCAGGATCTTCTGATTACAGAGAGAGCACGATAGCTATTGAGTTGATTTTTTTTGTATGTTTTTGAGGATCTCCATTTGATTGATAATACATGGTTTGGGTTTTATGCTGGTGCTTTCCCCTGGATATATCTTGTGTTATGTGTGAATATTTATTTTGATTAGTTATGCATGTTTCTACTTGATGTTTCTCATGAATTCGATTATGCTTCCGCTTAATGTTTTGTAGAAGTAGAACAAGTATTATGCTTTAGGACATTACATATATCGGTTTGTTCTACAGGTGAAATTTCTACAGAAAATGCATAAAACAAGAGAGACATAGATATATGTGGTTCACCCAATTTGGGCTACGTCCACAGAGAAACAACCAGTTCTTCCTTTTATATTATTCAACAAACTAAAGAAATATAACCTACAATAGATCCGCTATAATTCCCTCTTCACACTCAAACTCCTATCTCTTCCACACTCAAAATATAGATCTACATAGACGCAATACAATTCCCTCATATATAGGGAGGGGTTGCCTTCTAGTTCAAAAAATCCTAAATTAAACATAACTTCTAACGTCCAATATCTACCTAATGAATGGCCCAGATTGACTATGAAATTACAACATTTGACAAGGCGATTTTACATCTATTTTTAGCTTTGGGAGCATTGCCCCCAATCCCCCCGCCAAGTGGGGGCTTTGAAAGGTCACAACCACCCCCTTGGACCCTCCATATAGTGAATATTATATGGGAGACATTGCCATCCCATTACGAAATGGGGTCCAATGCAGGGATTCCTTTGAATACAAAAGATAATCTAGTTCCACATCCAACAATCTCCCACTTGGAGACTGATTATATCAACTCCACCGCTGCTTCATTTGATGGAGAGTGACTCTACTTTGGAACTAATTATTTCTCATCTTCTTCATCATACTTCAAGACCAATTGAAACTGAGCTGATTCTCAGTTTCTCCCTTGTTACAACTTTCCTTAACATATCTGTAGGATTCTGGCTAGTGTGTATCTTTTCTAGCTTCAACTTTCCATTTCCCAATGTTGACCATATGAAATGGTACTTGAGCTGTATATGTTTAGTCTTCAAATGAAATTCAGAGTTTTTTTCAGGATGTATGGTACTCTGGCTATCACTGTATAACCTGCCCAACTCCTGCTTCTTACCCAATTCATCAAGAAACTTTTGTAACCAAATCATTTCTTTACTAGCCTCTGTAGCAGCAACATACTCTGCTTTTGTTATTGAGAGTGCAACAAAAAATTGTAGTTTTGAGACCCAATTGACAGTTGTTCCACCTACAGTAAACACATACCCTGTTGTGCTCCTCCTGTTATCTCTATCACCCACCATATCTACATCAACATATCCCTATAGAGAAATGTTTGAACCACCAAAGCATAATGCTTGATTTGCGGTTCCTCTCAAATGCCTAAGAATCCACTTCACCACCATCCAATGTTATTTTCCTGGATTTTTCATGTACCTGCTTACAACTCCCATTGCATGTGCAATATCAGGCCTTGTGCATACCATTCCATACATTAAGCTTCCAATTGCTGATGCATATGGAACTTTAGACATATGAGCCATTTCTTCATGAGTCTTGGGACACTCCTCCTTACTTAATTTGAAATGGCTAGACAAAGGTATAGTAACTAGTTTTGCATTCTGCATATTAAACCTTTTCAATACCTTTTCTATGTACTCACTTTGAGACAATGTCAATTTGTGATTCTTCCTGTCTCTAGTTATTCTCATACCAAGGATTTGTTTTGCAGCACCCAAATCCTTCATTGAAAATGAGTTCACCAATTTTCTTTTGAACACATTTATGTCCTATATGTTAGAACCTACAACAAGCATGTCATCTACATACAATAACAATATAATATAGTTTCCATCATTTTGTCTTTTGAGATAAACACAATGATGAGAGTGACATCTAGTATAACCTTGCTCAGACATAAACCTGTCAAATTTTAGATACCACTGCCTTGGAGCCTATTTTAAGCCATGCAAGCTCTTCTTCAACATTCACACTAGTTTCTCCTTCCATTTTATCTCATATCCTTGTGGCTGCTTCATATATATCTCTTCCTTAAAATCCCCATGGAGAAAGGTTTTCTTTACATCTAACTACTCAAGATGCAAATCTTCAGCTACTAATAAACTTAAATAAATCTGATTGAAGTCATTTTAACAACAGGAGAAAATATCTCATCAAAGTCTATACCCTTTTTCTATGAAAACCGTTTCACCACAAGTCTAGCTTTCTGCCTTTTTTTTTGCCTCCATCTTCTTCCTTCAACTTGTAAACCCATTTATTCTGCAATGTTGTTTTACCTACAGGCAACCTGATTAAGTCTTGAGTCTGGTTATGTGCTAAGGATTCCATCTCTTCTTTCATGGATTGCTCCCACTTGTTCCTGGTTTCTACATGTACTGCTTCTTCATAACATTCCGGTTCACCAGAATGAGTCAACAATACATAATATAATGAAGGAGAGTATTGTTCAGGGGGTCTATTTATCATGGTAGATCTTCTAACACCACTTTCAGGTGTTTGAGGTGCTTTTCGGTGTTGTGCTTGTTGTTTTGGATGTTGATCATTATGATTTCATGCACCATCACTTTTTCTGTGATCTCGTCAAGCACTGTGTATTCTTTGTTTTCTTTTTCCTGTTTCTTTTCCTACAGCTGATCCTTACAAAAAACCTTTTCACTGAATATGACATCTCTGCTCCTAATGATTTTATTTTTTTCATAATCATAAAGCGATAACCAAAATCATTAACACCATATCCAATAAAGGTACATTTCTTTGAATTTTCCTCAATATTTGTTCTATTTTCTTTATTAATGTGGACAAAGGCTTCACAACCAAAATTATTTAAAAAAGAATAGCTTACCTTTTTACCTATCCATGCCTTCTCTCGAATACCCCTATCTAATGAACTTGAAGACCCTTTGTTTATTAGATAAACAAAATTATCTACAACATCTACCCAAAACTGTAAAGGAAATCCTGCATGCAATCTCATGCACCTTGCATGCTCCATGATTGTCCTGTTCATCCTTTCTGACACATCATTTTCTTGTGGTGTTCCTGGAGGTGTCTTCTCTGTCCAAATTCCATTCTTTGAAAAAAACCTATCAAACTCTTTGCTCCAATATTCAAATCCATTGTCTGATTTGAGGCACTTCAACCTTTTTCCTGTCTCATTTCCAACCAAAGCTTTTTATTTCTTAAAAGAATCAGATAAATTAGATTTATTTCGAATACAATAAATCCAGGTTTTTCTAGTTGCATCGTCAATAAAAGTAACATAATAACAAGAGCCACCAAGAGATGATACCTGAGCAAAATCCCCATACATTTGTATGCACAAGCTCTAATTTTTTTCTCTTCTTTTCTTTCCCAACTCTGAGGAATTTGACTCTCATATTTTTTCCATAAACACAATTTTGACAGAATATTAAATCAACATGCTTCAAACTTGGCAACAAATTTCTTGAGTGAAGGATCTGCATCCCCTTCTCACTCATGTGCCTAAGCCTATGATGCCACAATGTCGTATCCTCTCCTGTAGAGGTTAAAGCATTAACATAATTAGAAATACCATTGCATAAATACAATTTACCAACCTTTTCTCCTTTTTCTATTACCAGGGATCCTGTAGTGACCTTCCAAGTTTCATCTGTAAAAAGTAGTCACACAGTCATCACCTCCCAATTTCCCTGTTGATATAATATTTTTCTTCAGATCTAGAACATGCCTTACCTCCTTCAATAACCATTGATTTCCATTCTGCTATTTTATGATAATTTTAACCATTCTATTGATTTTATAGGGTTTATCATCACCCCATCAAACCTGTCCAAAATCTCCTTCAACATAATCATGAAAATGTTTCCTATCAAGTGTGGCATGGAATGAGGCCCCTGAATCTACCACCCAGACATCAATAATATTTTCTCAAGAAAGAATGAAAGAATCTTGCAACACATCACTTGTCACATTCGCTTCAAGATTGTTTTATTTCTGTGTGTCTCCTTCTTTTCCCTTCTGAGACTTGTTGTCTTTCTCCAAGTTTTCTTTGTTTGTTCCTGCATTTCTAGCACGCTATCCTTGATCTGGACTTGGATTTACCTTTCCTTGACTTATTGCGATATCCTAGGGTCTTTCCTATTTCCATTTTTCTTCCCCTAGTCTCTGCAGTCAAAGAATTACTTGATGTCTCACCAGAGCTTTTCTGTTGCATTTCCTCGCTAAGGATTGCACCGATAACATAATCAAACTTTAAAGTACTAGATCTAGAGATAGAGTTACTAATAGCCATAACTAAACCATTCCAATCTTCTGGCAATGATCAAAGAAATAACAGAGCCCTAACTTCATCATCGAAAGTTACCCCTACAGAACTTAACTGACTCGTAACTGTATTATATTAATTTAAATGGTCGGCAACAAATCCACCTTTTGACATTTTCATATTAAATAAACGCTTCATAAGAAATACCTTATTTGAGGCTGAGGTTTTTCATATAGTTTGGCCAATGTTGACATTAAACCGTTTGTTGTTGTTTACTTTGAAATATTAAATACTACCAATGCCGCTAGGCACAACTGTATTGTTCCAAGTGCCTTTCTATCAAGAATATCCCATTCTATGTCTATCATACTCATTGGCTTCTTTGCCTTTCCGCTCAATGGTTGGTATAGATCTCCTTGATATAGGTAATATTCCATCTGCATCATCCATAGTTGGTAGTTTTGGCCGCTAAATTTTTCAACCCTAAATCAACCATCTTCTATCATTACTCCCACTCGAACTAGGAACCCTTCTTTCCTGCGAGTTTATTAGCCAAATAGACCTTCGCCTGTGATACCGGTTATTAGAAAATTTTATATTACAGAGCAATGGAACACATAAAATATTGCAAAAATATAAACACAAAAAATGCATAAAACAAGAGAGACATAGATATATGTGGTTCACCAAGTTTGGTCTACGTCCGCGGAGAAACAACCAATCCTTCCTTTTATATTATCTATCAAACTAAAGAGATAAAACCTACAACAGATCCACTATAATTCCCTCTTCATTCTCAATCTCCTATATCTTCCTCACTCAGAATGCAGATCTACATAGACGCAATACAATTCCCTCATATATAGCGAGGGGTTTCCTTCTAGGGAAAAAGAAGCTAAATTAAACATAACTTCTACCATTAGATCTTCACGTAATGAATGACCTAGATTGATTACGAAATTACAACATTTTACAAGGAAATTTTACATCTATTTTAGCTTCGGGGTTGCTGCCCCTCATCTCACCACCAGGGGGGGTTCCCAAAGGTCGTATCTACCCGCCCCTCGAACCACCCTGCAGCTAATATTTTACGAGTGGCGTTGTCGCCTCATTACAAACTAGGGTCCAATGTAGCGATTCCTGTGAATACATAAGATAATCAGGCTCCACACCTAACAAACAGATGAACTAGCCTGCATGCATTTGCAGCTGAAATTTCATCGTGGAAAACATGTGGTTGAGGCTCAAAACACTAAAACAAAAATGTGAACTTCAAACCCTATAATTTCAACTTCGTGCAAACCAATTCTCTATAGACCTGCCTCAGACCTGTGTAAGCCAAACCCAAAGATGAGAATAGAAGAATTATTCATGATAATATATAAATTAGGGTCACTTGACATGTATTTATATCCATCCATGGGTGTCCAATTTCTCTTTTGGGATGACTTGACTTTTGTGCACATGTGGGCTTTAATTCAAAAATACACTTTCCCTTGGCCAAATTGAGCGCTTTAGTAGTCGAAATTAGTCCTCTCGAAAAATGGAATATATTCCCATGATTGGAATTTGTCACTTAGTTTCCAAATTAACACTCTCTCTCAACTTGGGAGAAATTCTAACTTCATCATGTAAGAATCACAAGTATCCTATCATCAAATCATATCCTATCTCAAGTATCTTGTCATCAAATGTCATCACTACTCATATTAGCTCATGTTTACTTATCTTGGTTTATCTCTTGATTACATATATGCTCATATGTTGAACATTATTGAATCTAAATAAGAAGAATTTTACATTGGAGGGGAGACCAAGATGCCACCCTCTATCCATCGACGAGCCACTGCTACCACCTAGAATCACTGCCAATAGGGAGCCCAATGCTACAACCTGGGAAACATCAGAGAGTTTAATCTTAGGGATATCTACTTAAACTAGAACCACATCGGGGATAACATCTCAACCCAAAATCCAATGACAATGAGGAAGGTCCTATTGGATACTCTCACATCATGTCATCTCATAGGGGAGAAGACATCTTCCACCCTATGTCGAGCAATAAGAGTCATCGAATAACAAAGAAAACTTCTTCCACCCTATGTTAATAAATATCTCATTTATCCTATTGCTCACTTATCTTCCTAACAATTACCCTCAATATTTATGTGGTATATCACATACATCATAATTAGCTTGGATTTTACACCTCCAAGTTCTTTCTCAACCTGTTGGCTAGATGGGGAGCAATATTTAAAACAAGCAAAGCTTGTGGGTATCATGCCAACTGGGGTATACTCTGCATAGACCAAGATAGGGGAGAAACATATCCAACACTCTGGGTAATAAATAAGGGTGATACCCTATTGTCCAAAGGTCCCTTAACCACATGAGCCCTTCATCTCAGTTCCCTACCCTGCAAGATCAAACAGGGGAGGAGAGTTGACTCACTGTCCTCCATCAATATTGATCTCTACAAATAAAATACATATCATTGTGCTCATATTTGGTATCATCTTAAAGAACTCGTTGAAGAATTTAATCATAATGTCTGAATAATAGTAGTCTCTTGTTCATGCAGACAACAAATCAAATATTATAATAGAACAAATATATATATTATATTATATATATATATATATATATGTATATATATATACATACATACATACATACATACATACATATACACATATATATAGAAGGATACCTTATTCATCCTCCCTCTCGCATATGTTCCAAACATAAGCATAAGCTTGTTTCATACAACAACATAACCTCAATATATGAAGATATCTCAATCCTAGCTATATACGGGATAATTTTCGAATTAGATCCCACCCTTTGTTATTTCAATGTATCACTATCACATCCAAAACCTATTCAAAATATCTCACCAAAGATTTTCTTCAACCCGCCTCATAGCTACCAGCCTCGTACTCAGACTCGATCGTGCTTAATGCTACAAATTGTTTATCTAAAACATCCTGGTAGATCTCATACTAAGATAACACCTAGATGTTCTCATCTCATCAATAATGATCCCAAACAACATAAGTAAAATGTAGCCATATGTCGTAGAAAGAATATCTCAGACCAAAATTTGATCATCATATGAAAATATCTCGAAGTGTGTTTGGAAGAAACCCAACATGTATGAAGTGGCTCAATTATGAATTAACTCAGATTGTTCTATGCAACACATGCACAAACGCGCGCGTGCGAACACGCACACACACACACACACACACACACACACACACACACACACACACAAATATATGGACGAGTATGCACACATAACGTGAATGCTTCACTCAAGTATTGGTTCCTAAGTCAAGTTCAACAATATCTATGAATGAATTCTTGAAATTCAATTAGAGTGTCTATGTATTTGCATTTACACTTTCCTAAAACATTTTAATAGATTCACGATATATATTTTCTTTTGCAAACTTAAGAAACTAATTCATCATGCCATGATTCTTCATTTCAATATTTTGAGGAAAACTCTCTCTTACTTTGATCATCATAGGCTCATTACCCATTAAGAATATACCATCAACATATAAAACCAAAATCAGAGCCATATGTTGGACCACTTTTGAAGTAGAGGCTTGGATTGACACATGTTTCTGGATTCACCACGTAACTATCAATGCAGGCATATTAGGCTTGGGAAAATTGTTCCATACAATTCTTTTTTCAAACATAACACTTGATTAAACCAATATTCTTGACCTCACACAAATCAACACTATGAAATAGAATCAACTAATTGAGCTTATCAAGACTTAGATTTCATATTAAAAGTAATATCAAACTCATAAAATTTTCTTCCAATATCATTGTATCAGACTCTTTGGACTAGGTGTCAAGCATAGCTCATATCCAAATTCCGAGTTATGACTTCATCTATTGTCATGCCAACAAATTTTTATTAAGACATATCAAACTTCATGACCATCCATATAATGATAATCTAAATCACTTTTTTCATTATACATCAAGGATAAGTCATATAATTTAACTGCCTCCTCCCACATATACCCACTTTCACTAATTTTCTTGGGGTAAACATAGGATGAGGGTCACTATGATAAGACTCAACCTCCAATATGACCTTAAGGAAATGGATTCAAAAAATTAAGACCTTACTGCATTTCCTCAGGTGTTACAGGAGCTCTAGGAGCTACCCAACCCCTCTAGGTGTCCACCACCTTAGCGAACTCTCATTTTTCTGACCTGGGCTCTCAGTTTCTCTCTTGAAAAGGCCTCCAAGTGACTATAAGCCTTCAGTAGCTCCCACAAGACTTCCTCCTAGTGACTATGGGCTTTTCTAGTTAGTTTTGTGCTAGTGGCCTTGAATTCTAAGCCATTCTTTCCCAGCTAGGACTTAAGGCTCTACCTAGAACCCAATGCAACTTATATAAATGATTAATAAAGTAGAAACAAAGCTTTTAAACCAAGAACTTGAGCAATGACTTGACCTGACCCATCCCAAACAAGACATGTATCCCGTCAAACACATGGTAAACATGCAACCTACAAGTCATGAATGCATATCTAAACACAAGGATATGAAACTTATCTAAGGCCTACCAAGAATTACTAATTCCTTCTAAAAATAGTTTTTATTACACCAATTAGGTCATGCATTAATTAACCATTCATTCATCAATTAAAAGGTGATAAGATCCATACTTAAATTTGTCATAAAACTATGCTTTTAGCCAACATCTAACTAGATAATTAAAAATGATAGAACAACCATTAAATCCACATAATAACAAGTACATTTACTCATAAATACAAGAGGAACTTAGCTCTTATTAACCATATGCAGAATCCATCCAAGTCAGGGACTTCCATGTACCACCCAACCATAGATTCGGTTGAACCAAATCTTTCTTTCTGCCAACCACCCTCATGCCATATTCCAAGCATGAATGAGGGATATTGTGGGATAAACCAATCCATAAATAACCAATGGAATCCAAAGGTTAAACCAGCTCCACCCTCACCATACCATGATCTCACCTAAACTGCTCTTCAGATCACAAAACCAAACTAAGTTTAGATGCTTTATGATTCCTTCACCATCCCTTGAGGAATTTTCTTGTCTCCACCCACCTATTGAGGGCTTCCTAGAAAAAACCATAACCACCCCCAAACCTTTGTATTTTCCTGAGACCACCTCACCCAGATCCAAAATCTTCCAAAAATCCAAAGCTCAACCAAGAAAGAATCCCATCACACCATGGCTATCTGGAACTAGGTAGACAAGGCTAAAACCATTTTTAAAACCTAGAAAAACCCATGCCAATGACAACAAATGAAAAAAATACACATATTCACATACCATGCATGCCAATACCAGCTACGAAATAATACATGCAACTTGTTACTTGTAAGTATTCCCTCTGAAGATTATTGATCCAACTTTCCTTGTGTGATCCTCTCTTTCCTTTTCTTTTCTTCTCCTTCATTTGCTTGCTTCCTTTCCTTCACCTATTGGTGCTCTTCTCCACTCTAAGAATAATTCCAAAACAAAACTCACAAAGGGCCCTTAACTAATGCTCTGATTTCTTTTATTATTGACCTCTCTAATTTCTTCATTTTTCTTCAATTTCTCCTCAGATGCAACCAATGACCTTTCACCTCCCTTTTCTCCTATTTTCCTTTATTTTCATACATAAAATACCAATAATGTATTTTTTCCTTTTCAAATCCTTTTCCGTTGTCTTTTCCATTTCCTTTATCAATTTCCCCTTAGCTATCATACACAACAAGCGATGCCTAGTAAGATGTTTTGCCCAACATTCAACTTGGATTAATTGTCCCATGACCTTCATCTTATTTTTCCTGTATTAACTTTATTACATGAAATTTTAACTCAGGGTTGTCACATACTACTCCCCCTCGTGGAAACAATGTCGTCGATGTTGTATGACACCAAAAAGCAGCAAAGTCGCTGAAAACCAAAATCATACTGCCTATGGAGCTTTATAACTTAGCTCATTGTAGTATTTACAATGAAAAACCTACTAAAAAGTAAAACCATCATGAAAAAATGACAACCTAACAGTCATACCTCTTATTGGATCTTTATAACATAGCTCATTATGGTATTTACAGTAGAAACCATGCATAAATATGTACAAATACCAAAAATACATTTGTCTCCACTGACAAACAATGAAGGATGCATAGAGCACATCTGATCAACCATCTCCCATGTAGATTTATCAGGCCCAAAATGACTCCATTTCTCTTTAACCTTATTGATTTCTTTGTTCCAAAGTGTGTGTTGTTTCCAGTGCAATATGCACTGAGGTTCCAACTAGAATTATCCTTTTGGTTCCACCTACAAGACAAACCAATCAATAACACGATCAATAATTATATATATTTTAAACAATGAAACATTGAAAAATAAAATTTCATTGACCGAGGAAGTGCAAGTATATGGGTCACTTGTCCAATCCACTCAAGGATCTTCAAAGGATCGCAATACCGAGGTGCCAACTTTAAACATGATCCAATCCTGAAGGAGCTCTTCTTGGGCTTGATGAAAAAATACACATGATCCCCAACCCAAAACGCCTTAAATGTCCTGTGTTGGTTTGCATAACTCTTCTATTTGTCCTTTGTTGCCTTTAGATTCTTCTTTATAACCTACATTTCTTGTTCCATTTCTTCCAACATATCCAGCCCAATAACTACCATGTTTAGTGGCTCACTCCAGTTAATGGGATAATTAAAACTCCTCCCATAGAGTGCCTCAAATGGATTCATTCTCAGTGACTCCTAATAACCATTGTTGTAAGAAAACTTGACCAATGGAAGGTACTCCTCCCATCTCTTCTGCTGGTGCATGATGTATATCCTCAAAATATCATCCACAATCTTGTTGACCCTCGTTGTCTATCCATATGTCTACATATGATAAGTTGTAGTGAAGGCCAAATCTATCCCTAAACCTGCAAACATCTTCTTCCAAAACTTGGAAGTGTACTTAGCATCCTTGTCGGACACAATCTCCTCTAGAACACCATGAAATCTCATGATATCCTCGATGAAGACCTGTGCCACCTCATTAGCTAAATAAGTAATCTTCACTAAAATGAAGTGAATTGCCTTGGTCAACTTATCGAACAAAACAATGATAGAATCATGGTTCCTTGATGTACCCAAAAGACCTGTTATGAAATCCATGGCAATGACCTCCCATTTCGATTCTGGAATCAGAATAGGCTGAAGCAACCCACCTACATTCTTACACCATGGTTTCACTCGCTAACATTCCAAATGCCTAGCCACAAACTCTACCACTTCCTTCTTTAGTTTCAGGAAATAGTATTACTTCTTCACTGTTGTCAACATATTTTGATATCCTAGGTGACATGAATATGGCTTGAAATGAAACTCCCCGAAGATAAGGTTCTTGAGACCACTTCCATTCGACACATAGAACCTGTCTTTGGATCTCACCAAACCATCTGTCATGCGACGATAATCCATATCCTGATCACTTGTACCCTATTGTAACATGTGCCTAAGCTCTGTATACCTGCCATCTTGTTATCCTTCTTATAATATTTGGTCCCGTAAATTTGTCCCATACGATCTCACAACTGCAACGTGGTTCATCTCCACTCTTCTAATAAGAGTATTTGAAACCCTCTTCTCCTTACCCTCAATATATCTGATCTTGAATTCAAACTCACTAATCATGGTGAGCCACCTAGCCTATCTAGAATTCATATTTGGTTAGTCAAAGAAATATCTGAACCCACTGTGATTGCTCATCAATACAAACCCCTTGCCAAGAAGATAATTCCTCTAAATCTTCAAGGCATGAATAGCAACTTCCAACTCAAGATCATGAGTCACATTGTTCTTCTTGTGCTCATTCAGTTTCCTAGACTCATAATACACCACCTGTCCCTCCTACATCACACAAAGTCCTATTTTTCAAGAATATATATACACCACAAACTCTTTATCCACATCTCCAATCTTAAGAACTAGGTAATTTGTCAACAACTGCTTCAACTGCTCAAAATTGGCTACACATAACATTGTCCATTCAAATTTCTTACCTTTTATTTACAATGATGTAATAGGATATGCAATGCATTAGAAGTTCTTCATGAACCCCTATAGTAACCTGCTAACCCCATAAATGATCTAACCTCGCCCACAATCTTAGGAGCCACCCACTCCATGATAACCTTTATATTTTTTGGATCCAATGGTATTTCATCCTTGGAGACAACATGTCCCAAGTAATATCCCTTTGTTTGAAAGAAACCGCACATTCTAAGCTTGGCATACCACTGATGATTTCTTAGCAATATCAATACTATTGCCGAATGTTTCACATGATCTTTTTCATTTTAATAATATATCAATCTACCATCAATGAATACAACCGTAAAATTTTCCAGGTAAGGATGCAATGCACTATTCATCAAGCACATAATAGTAGATGGGGAATTAGTCAAATAAAAAGGAACCCCAAAAAAAATCATATTGTCCATACTCGGTCCTGAATGAAGTCTTGTAGATGTCATCTTCTTTGATGCATACTTGATGGTATCCTAATGTTAGATCAATCTTCAAGAACACCACAACTCCCTTAAACTAATCAAACAAGTCATCAATCCTTCAAAATGGGTACCTATTATTGATCATCACCTTGTTCAATTCACTGTAATCAATGCACAACCTGGGAGTACCATCCTTCTTCTTCATGAACAATATTGGTGCACCCCAAGGAAATACACTTGGCCTAATATATCCCTTAGCAAGCATTTCATTCAGCTGCAACTTAAACTCTAATAAATCTCATGAGATTACCTTGTAAAGTGCCTTTGACACTACTATTGCTTCTAGTACCAACTCAATAAAAAATTCCACTTCCCTGTGGGGATGAAACTCTGAGATATCTGTTCGAAACACATCATGAAACTTTATAATACATGGTACCTATTGAATATTTCTACATCCATAACATCCTTAGCCTTTCCATTGGAAACATAAACTACATACATTACACGCCCTTTCCTAGAACTGTGCTTAACCCTCATAGTCGTGACCATCCTAACTCATGTAGGTTTCCTCTTTCCCCAAAAAATTAGTTTTTCCTCATCATCATCCAGGCACTCAATGGCCTTGTCATAGAAATGTACTTTGGTCCTGTGAAGGTATAACCAATCCATACCCAAAAGAATAATATATGATCCTAATGGAAGTACATTCAAATGTGTTGATGTAGTCATACCATTAAGCTCAAATGCACAAGATCTTATCTAGTGATGAACTCTCTTCTTAGTACCTATAGCCAACTATACCAACCAAGACTCTGCATGCACTTATTTTCTCAAGACACACTTATCCACCAAGTTAAGATTAACATAACTATAATTATATCTAGGATCAATCAAAATAGAAACAACTCGATCACATAGCTTACCTTCCATTTCAATAATGGATTCTTCGTGATCAGCTTGCTTGTTGTCCACAACTGCATAAATCCAAGGAATGATATGGCCAACATACCCAACTGTCTACACCTCCTTAATGCTATATATATGAGGCCTTTGACCATGGTACAATGGAAAATCCTTGTTGCAATGATATTTTCCACATATCTAGCACTACAATGGTCCCCTACCATCACCTATGTTCTGCTTCTCTCTAGGTTGTGACCCATGTCCCTTCTCAACTGCATTAAAATTATTGTAAGGAATCACATTCTCTCTCTCCCTTGTATCTCAAGGTCTTCCCCACTTAGGTGGCCATTTCTCTTTAACTTTATCACTTCACTTCAAGTCACACTTAGGCTCAGCTTCATGTTTTGATTGCTCATAACAATGCTTTATTTTCCTGATGGATTCCTCCAATGACCATTAGGGGAATTTTGATGTCTAAAATGGGCCTGATAAGGAAATTATAAAATAATAATGGAAATAACAAAAAAAGATTAGATCACAACATCAAATTTTAGAGGGAAAAAAGAAAAGCTAACTTTTTCAACTCATATTTTCAACTTATCTCCAATGGGTTTACTCAAATTTCGAGTGGGAACAAGTGTTGCATGCAGAATTTGATTCCTCATCCAAGGCATACCCATGTTTCATAATTTTGATTGACCCTGCTACATGAAAAAATAGAATTACATGAAAAATGTGATTGCAATCACGTTTTTTCATGTATTTCTCATTTTCATGTAGCAGTGTCCATTGAAAGTATGCAACATGGTTACTCCTTGGATGAGGAATTAAATTTGGCATCCAACGAGTACTCCCAATCGAAAATTGAGTAGAACCTTATGGAGGTAAGTTGAAAATACAAGTTGAAAAGGTAGCTTTATTATTTTATTATTTTTTAATCTTTTTACTTTTTTACCCAAAAAATGGTGAATCATCCCCCATGGTTGACATCATCATCTTGAAGTGTATTGTTTCTTATAAAGTTTATTTTGGTTGTACATTTTTCTTGGGAGGCCCATTGTACACATCAAAAGTTATCTAATGCATGGCTCATGAAATTAATCCAGCCTTTGTATGTTGCTGACAACCTAGTGATGAACCTCTGAATCTTCACCTTCTCATCCTTGAGATAAGGCACATAAGTCAAGAGCTCCAGGAACCTACCAGTATACTCATCATCTGCCATAGAAACCATATGTAGCTCATAAAACTCCTTATCTCTATCATCATAATCTCTCTCAAATAGGTGCTTCTTCTTGAAGAGTCTCGAGCTCATCCCAAATCAATTCTTCTTCTTGAATTCCCTTGCCATTCTTCAAATCCTCATGTAGGTTTTAACCCCGTACAGATTGTACCTGCATACGACTTCTAAATCACAGAAAAATAAACAATGCAAGAGAATAACACATAAAAACACATATGCACGAAAATTTTCCCCTGGATCCCAAACCGGGACTACCAGCTTGATTTTTCATTATATTCCTTTCAATGTTACAATACATATTTATACATGTCAAAGCATCCAATACCATGGACTGAAAACCATCGCGTCCAATACCATGGACCAAAACCCATCGCGTGCAAAAAACATGTGCAAAAATCATGCACAAAACCATAGGTGGGTCCGCCCAACCTAATATAGGGTCCAAAACCAAAATTTTCCGGGGCACTGCCCCGGACCCCATAAAGTGGGGTTACGGGTACCCCTCAAACCCCCTGTTAACTATGTGGAAAGAATATAACACAACCCAACACCTCCTACCAAATATCAGATTTCCATTTAAGACTAAACATGTCTATTTTAGCTTTCATGTTCTCTGAATAGTTGTGCAATCTAAAGAATTTCTTCATCCCAATTAACCATGCCTCTGCATCTTCTAACTTCTTCATCTCTCCATCAAATGTGGCTAGCTTGACTTTCTTGAACTCCTCAGGCAGGTACTACTCCTCCTATAAGGACGATAACAATGATGATGGCGATAATGTCTCGTAGATGAGGAACTAGAATGATGACCATACATACTAGTCCTCCTATTAGGTGTATCCAGTGATCTTCCGCCTTTGACTATATCTCCTTTATCGAACCTCTATTTGGACTGATACCTGCTACCATAGGCTCCATTACTTTTCTCTTCCTTCTCTTGACTAATCCTGAACTATCCCTATCACTGAAAATATAACAAGCTATGAATAATCATTGCATTGAATTCTTCTTGCTTTTCATGAGCCCTTGTAAGTCTCTCATGAGCCTCAACCAACTTGTCATTATCTTCTTTGCAAATTTTGATTTCTGCCCTCAAACTCCTCAATGTATCTACTATACCAAGGGAATATTCATCTCCTTGATGCCCAACTGATATGTAAGATAAGTCCCAAGAACTGTAGTCTACCATTTTTCTTGTCATCTCTAATTCTTTTCTTCCTACAAGTAGGACATGTTAGATAAAACAAATAGATACAAAAATTAAAACCATACCTCATTGATGTTCAGGGGAGGCTCATGTCATCTACAAAATCAGTCCACATTAGCATGATACATGTACAATCATAACCATATCAATATAACAACATCATCCATTACCATACCAACTGTATACCATGACCCAATGCATGACAACCATAACCTTGACAACATCAAATTTTACCTAACGAGAGAACAACTTGCTCAGGTACCACCCTGTAACTACCTCCTCCCACATTTACCCACTTTCACTAGTTTTCTTGAGGTAAAAATGAGATGAGGGTCACTATGATAAGACTCAACCTCATATATGACCTTAAGGAAATGGAGTCGACAACTTAAGGCTTTAATACCTTCCCTCAAGTATTACAGGAACTCCATGAGCTACCCAACCCCTCGAGGTGTCCAAACCCTAAGATAACCCTATTTTTCAATAACTTGGGCTCTCAGTCACTCTGTTGACAAGGCCTCTAAGATATTGTAAGCCACTAGTCACTCCCATAGGCCTACTTCCTAGCGACTATGGACTGTTTTAGTCAATTTTGTCCCCGAACGACCTTGAATTTTGAGCCACTTTTTAATGGCTAGGACTCGAGATTCTACCCATACTCAATGAAGCTTCCAAATATGATGAATGCCATAGAAACAAAGATTCTAAACCAAGAAATTGAGTAAGTACTTGAGCTGACCCATCCCAACAAGGACAAGAATTTCATGAAACATATGGTAAACATGCAACCTACGAGTCATGAATTCATATCTAAACATAGGGATCTAAAAATTATATGAGGCTTACCAAGAAGGACTAATTCCCTCTCACAATAGTTGTCATAACACCAATTAGGTCATGCATTCATTAATTAGTCATTCACCAATTAAAAGGTGATAAGAGCCATACTTAAATATGTCATAAAAGCATGGTTATAACCAACATATAATCATATAATTAACAATGATAGAAAAACCATTAAAGCCACAAAATAACAAGTATATCTACTCATAAATACATGAGGAGCTTAGTTCTTATTAACCATATGAAGAAGACAACCAAGTTAGGGACTTCCATGTACCACCTGGCCATAGATTGGGATGAACCAAATATTTATTTCCGCCAATCACTACCATGCCATATTCCAAGCATGAATGTGGGATCTCATGGGATAAATCAATCCATAAAAAATCAATGGAATCCATAGGTTAAACCATCTCCACTCTCACCATATTGTGATCTCACCTAAACTAGTCCTAGGATCACAAAACCAAACCGAACTTGGATGCCTCAGAATTCCTTCACCATCCCTTCTAGAATTTTCATATCTCCACCCAGCTATTGAGGGCTTCAGAGAAAACCATCTCCACCCCCAACCCTTGGAGTGTTCCTACGACCATCTCACCTAGATCCAAAACCTTTTGGTAATCTAAATCTCAACCATGAAAGAATCCCATCAGACCATGGCTATTTGGAAATGGAAAGGAACGGCTAAAACCAATTTCGAAACTTGGAAAAACCAATGTCAATGATAGAAAATGAACCAAATACACACATGCACATAGCATGCATTCCAAGACCATCTAGGAAATCATACATGTAACCTTTTCCTTGCAAGTATTCCCACTAAAATTACTTGATTCAACCTTGTCTTGCTTCCTTGATTTCCTTTGCTTTACTTGTGCGTGAAAATGTGAAGTTGGGTTACACTTTTGTGAGAAACACCCCCAAAAAATTCACAATCTCAATTTTTTGATTGAATAATTTAATTTAATTTAATTAATTTAATTAATTAATTTAATTTAATTTATTTATTTATTTATTATATTTTATATATATTTAATTATTTATTTATTTTTCGGATTGAAAATTATCAAATTCAACTCAAAATTCTAGTCGTTTATACTAACTATGATCATTAAATGGAATTTTCGTTGGAGTTTCAAAAGTGAGGAAAAAATAGTTGGGTTGAGTAAATAATTTGGCTGAACTAGGGTTTTCGGTCGAATTATTTATTCAACAGAAAAATGTTTAGATGTATGAACGAATAGACGTTCTTGCATAGTTTTCCACTCTGTTGATTTTTCTTTCATGTGGTATGTTGTGTGGTATTTTGATTTGTCTATTGTGTGTTCTATTGAGCCAAGTACCGACCAAGCGATGTAGTCGATGGTATGTTTAGCCGAGTGGAATCTGAGTGCTAAAACTGAGTCGAAGCCAAGTCGAAGTCGATTAGTTAATTCACACATTTTTCTCTTTATGAGTTATTTTATTTTTAATGATGTTTTTTATAATATTTTTAATGATGTTTTTTATAGTATTTTTATGATGTTTTATGAATTATGTATTATTTTTTTTCGTTTTTTTAGGCAGCATGGTGCTAGTAGAACTTTGGTTGGTTTCACTTGAAGATGGAATATTTCTCACCCTCCTTCTCCACCCTCATCACTAGAAGCTTTGTTAGCCTCCTCATCTACCCTCATCATCCAGACTAGGTAAGTTGCCTTGCATGTTTGTATATATATAAATAAAAAAATAGAAATCAATTGATAAAAAAAATGAAAACAACTATATAAATAAAATCATATTCTGTTGCGCTATAAAATTAGCAGTAGTTCACCTTAGTAGTAGTGCAAAAGTAGAAGTGTAGTTCTGTCGTATTAAGTATTTTAGCTAGTTGTAACAATCCTACTATGATTTGACAACTACTATGATCCTCTCTTCTACACGAAAAATTCATATTGTAGTGCCATATTGTCTATAGTGTGAGGTGCACCAACCTTATGACACAATGCTCCATGCATTAGTGAAACAATCAAATCTATTGAGAATCCAACCTCTTTCAACTTGCTATGTTGCTATGGGGTGGCTTCCTATATTTATTTGACACCTGGGACTTTGCTCCTATATAGAAACTATGACAAAAATATCTATGAATAAAGCCAAGGTATGACCATGTGAGTAATAGAAGTGATACTAGCTTAAGTAATGCTAATGGTTCTAGTCATTTATAAAGATAAAGCATCTTTTCATTTTCGTCAACAAGAATTTTTAACATATAAGGCGTGTATCATAACCATGTGATAGACAAAAACGAATCAAAGTATGGAAGGAGGAAAGGATAACACTCAGAAACATATGATCAGAGCTAATGAGTATAATTCTGAAAAATATTTTCATGAGAGGAACATAAAGCTTCTGAAACATTAGAAATGGATCACAAAATGTGAGTTCCAATTTTTACAATTGGTTTCAGATATGGAAGACATTCATTGTGAACTGATAATAGGAGGAAAAACTGAGAAATAGATTATACTAGTCATAAATATGAATCTCATATGAAACACTATGTCATACTGGCAAAATATAACTTTCTATTCAAAATCTGATAGTACAATGCTTACACAAGTTACTTCAATAAGTGCCAACCCCCAATTTTCTTAGAAAAGAACTATATATATAGAAAAGTATACAAAATACATAACAACATGTTTCTATATTTCTAGAAAGAAATCAAATTAAACAAAACTAAAAATAAAATGGTTGTTATATATCTCAAGTAGCTGAGTATTGGGAAAATCTGCCAACTTCCAAATGTTGCTAGAGGTGTCATTAGTTAATCTATTTGGATTTGAGAAGATTTGAGTCTCTATTGCTAGGAAGTGTCATTTGTTTTTAATGTTGCTAATTGTGCATTGTTTTATCCCTCTGATTCGAATGCTAATATATATAATATCATGCCTTCAAATCTACGATTTCTCCTTGATATCTTGATCTGTTCCAAAAAATTTGGGATTTTTTTGCCACATATTCCTTTGTTGAAATCTAGGGATGTTGTACTCTAAGTTGTACGAAAAGACCTGGGACTTGATTTACTCTAATTGCCAACTTATCCTCATGATGTTGGGATGTTCCATAGGCTTCCTTTACACATACTACCATTTTTCTCTTAAGCTAAATTTTGGGATGAATCAACCATTTCACCAGCATAAATAGTCGCAAGCAAATCATTTTAAAGGCCATGCTTCCATTAATATTTGGACCTATGCAGATATGGTCTCTATATTTAATTGTATTTTGATTGCTGGCTATAACAATTTGCAGCACAATATTGAGAGTTTCCACTACCATATTCAACTCCAGTGAGAATAATTGTATCATATCTTGCACTTCTTTTTTTCCAAAATATTAAATTTACACGCATTGTGAGCAACATTATAATTTGAAATAAACATGAGCATAGATTAAAACAATACTCCCATCATATATAAATTTGTTTTCCATTGTATTCCATAGCACGACACAACCAAATATATGGCCATAAAAAGTTGTCATACTTTCTAGATAGAAAGAGTGTTGGCATTTCTTTGTGATTTATTTTTTTTGTGTTTTAATTTTAATTTTACTTGCTAGATAGAAATGGCGTTGGCATTTATTTGTTATTTATTTTTTTGGTGTTTTAAATTTAATGTTATTGGATTGGTAATTATAGTGTTGGCATTTCTTTGTCATCTATTTTTGGTGTTTTAATTTTATTATTATTGGGTTGACTTGTTCTACCTTGATTTATCTCATAGAACAATTCTTTGATGCTTCTTGGTAACATACTTTCTTTGCTTTTGTTGTTATGTGTTCATTTATGTTTCCTTTCTCATGATGTGTAATTCACTTCAAGCTTCCCTATTTTCTTGGAACATGGGTCCTATTAGTTTCATAAGATAGGCATAATAGACTTAATTGATGGTTCTTGTACTTGCTCTTCTCAAGTAGTAGTTTCTTTTTCAGATACATCTTTTTCATTTTCATTTTGCTGGGTGCATGAGATTGAAGTTAAATAGAGTGTTGGTATTGCTTTGCCATCTTTTCTTGATGTTTTAATTTTAATTTTAATTTTATTGGGTTGACTTGTTCTACCTTGATTTATCTCGCAAAACAACCTTGATGCTTCTTGGTAGCATACTTTCCTTGCTTTTGCTTTTATGTGTTCATTTATGTTTCCTTTTTCATTATGTATAATTAACTTCAAGCTTCTATATTTTCCTGGAACATGGATCCTATTAGTTTCATAAGATGAGGCAGAATATAATTAATTGAAGGTTCTTGTACTTTCTCATTTTATGTAGTAGTTTCTTTTTGAGGAACATCTTTTTAATTTTTATTTTGTTTGGTGCATGATATTGAAGCTAGTTATAGTGTTGGCATTGCTTTGCCATTTTTTTTGGTGTTTTAATTGTAATATTATTGGGTTGATAATTAGAGTGTTGACATTGCTTTGTCATCTATTTTTGGTGTTTTAATTTTAATGTTATTGGGTTTACTTGTTCTACCTTGATTTTCTTCGTAGAACTATTGTCCAAATGCTCCAAAACACTCCGAAGAGAAGCCCTACAATTATTAGGAGCCCCTACTCGATCAAAATGTTCTATGCTGAGAATATGGGCATAGGATGTAGTGAAAAAGAATGAGGAATGATGTACCTATCAATAATGCTAGTATCATATCCCCATCTTCTCAACACATCACATTTTAATAAAAAAAAATGAAAGATTTGATCAACAAAAAGGACTTCAATGAAAAATTAGATGATCATGGCCATTGAACAACCTTGATGCTTCTTGGTAACATATTCTCCATGCTTCTATTATTATATGTTCATTTATGTTTCTTTTTTCATCATGTGTAATTCACATTGCTTCCCTATTTTCTTGGAACATGTGTGTTATTAGTTTCTTAAGACGAGGTAGAATACACTTAATTAAACGTCCTTGTACTTTCTCCTTTCAAGTAGTAGTTTATTTTTGAGATAAATCTTTTAAATTTCTATTTTGTTGGGTGGATGAGATTGAAGCTAATTACAGTGTTGGCATTGCTTTGTCATCTACTTTTTGTGTTTTAATTTTAATATTATTTTCTTGCTAACTAGAGTGCTGACATTTCTTTGTCATCCATTTTTGGTGTTTTAATTTTAATGTTATTGGGTTGACTTGTTCTACCTTGATTTATCTCGTAGAACAACCTTGATGCTTCTTGGTAACATGCTTTCCTTGTTTCTATTGTTATATGTTCACTTATGTTTCCTTTTTCAGTATGCGTAATTTACTTTGCTTCCCTATTTTCTTGGAACATGGGTCTATTAGCTTCCTAAGATGAGGTAGAATAAACTCAATTGAAGGTTCTTGTACTTGCTCTTTTCAAGTAGTAGCTTCTTTTAGAGATGTACATATTTTTCATTTCTATTTTTTTGGGTGCATGAGATTGAAGCTAATTAGAGTGTTGGCATTTCTTTGTCATATATTTTTGTTCTTTTGATTTTAGTCTTAGTGTTTTAGTTTTAATAAGGTGAAATAGATATTAAATTTACTAGAATAAAAGAAGGCCTATCACTTTTCTTTTCTTTTTCTTCTTTAACTATGATTTTTAAAG
>APFE030214945.1:0-20118 GCA_000404065.3 Pinus taeda
AACTTCCATGGAAGGGTGGAAAACTACTTCCCATTCAAGGAGATTCGAAGCCAAACCATCCTCACCTAACATAGATTTAGTTGGTGAATGAGTTGGAGAGAACTTTCGGAAATTGATTTGTTAAAAACTTTGCCCAAATAGGTTGGCGCGATTGCGACTCTAGGACAGAGCGCTAATAGCGTGCCCTCTTTGGAGGATTTTCCCCATTGGCGCGGGAAGAACACAGTGATCCCGCGCTAATGTAAAAAGGGCTATTTTCATGGGCAAGCTATAGGAGATGTCTTCAAGGCATGTGAAGCTCATATTCATAGGGGAATGATGCAAGTGGTTTCAAGTCTTGTCACTTCTCACAAGTCTCGGAATGCGTCCTCCAAGGTGCAGGAGAGGGGTAACAGGGACGGTGACAAACGATGACAAATTATTGTGTAACACTAAGGCTCTACATTTCCCCACCTCACTCCTGCAGGTATAACTATATACATAGTGAAATCTACCTCTAGCTTGTAGATATTTTTAAATCGAATACCAATTTGTTTATGTTGGACATTGGATAAACCAATGCTCCTCGTGTGTTTTTTGACATGGACTAACCACCTCTCATGGATCCTTATCTATGGCGATGAGATCATTGACTAACACCTGCAGGTTTTGGCCTAACGATAATTGTGATTCCCAACAAGTGGTATTAGAGTGTAGGTCACAAGTTCGATACACACCTGACTCACGTTGGTGGGGGGAGGATTGGACATTGGATAAACCAATGCTCCCTGTGTGTTTCATGACATGGACTAATTGCCTCTTGTGGATCCTTATCTTTGGAAATGCAATCGTTGACTAAAAACTGTAAGTTTTTATCTAACGAAAATCATGATTCCCCACAGTTTTACTTGTCCAATAGAAACATGTTTAAGATAAGATTTCCCCTTAATGAATACCACATCATATCCTCTATCCTCAAGTAAAACTATGAAAACTAGATTTTTCTTCAAGCCAGACACATATATTACATCCTTTAGGTGAACATGGCAGCCTGAATAGCTCTTAAATATGACAGTGCCAATCCCTTTGGTACTATATATCCCATAATCTCCAAGCTCTATGTGTAATTGTATGTCCTTCTCCTCTAAGTTGCTGAAGAAATCCTTATTTCGTGTCATATGAAATGAAGCACAAGAGTGTAGGTACCACTCATCTCCTCTTACTGTGATTTCCATGCAAGTAATGAGGATGAAATCCAACTCAAATTGTGATGTGATAGAATCTTCTCCTATTGTTGTTGTAGGTTCCTTACTGGAAGTTTTCTTATTTGGACACTTGGTTGCATAGTATCCATACTCGTGGTAGTGAAAGGATTTAATTTTACTGAGGTCTTTCTTCTTGCCATGGTTTCGACTGGATTTTTCCTCACCTTCAACCTTCTTACCTTTGGAATTATTTCCTTTTCCAACTAGAGCATAGTCCTCTTCCTCATAAAACTTAGATGAGACTCCATCTTTAGTGTTTCTTTTAATCTCCTCTTGCACCAAATCAAACCAAAATCTCTCCCAATTTGGGAGCTTGTTTCTTCCATTAACTAAATCCTTATAGTTGTGTTAGGAGTTCAGAAGACTTAGGAGTGCTAAGATCATAAGATCATATGGTGGCACAGTCTCTCCTACTCGTCCAAGTTCATCTCTAACCTAGGTGAATGTGGACAGGTACTAAACAATGGTTTCATTTCTTTCGCATTCAAATGTTCTTGAGCTTATTTTTCAGTGGCAATTTTCTCACATCACTGCTACTTTTGAATAACCTTGTAAGGGTTTTCCACATTAGATAAGCAGCCTTCTTGACATGCAAACTCGAAACCATATGGTCTCTTAATCCCTCCAGGATATTCCTCCTAGATTTTGTTGTACCTTTCTTCCAATGGGCCAGTTGTTGTGCATCAAATGTTGTTGATTTTGGAATATTAGTTTTTGTGTACTTCAATACTCCATTGTCATCTAGCACAACCTCCATCATGTCTTTCCAAGCTATGAAATCTGAAGTGCCCTCCAATGCATTCTCAAGTCTCAATCCATAGAAAGACATTGTTCTTGTACTAAAGAAAATTCTTGCACCATAAATATACTATTCAAAATTTCTCTGAGAGAAGATCAGGAACCTAGTTTCTATGTATTTTTAAATAGCTTTGATACTGTGTAGAAATAACTTGAAATTTGTAGTTGCTAATGAATTCAGACTGAAAACAATAGACAAAAATTTCTTCTACTCAATTTGCAGAAGGAAAAATATACAATAGAAACACATGCAATCATTCAATCACAATGAACAAAATATTTTATTGCTGAACCCAACTGGGAAAAAAAACCCTCGTCTGTTTGTATTATATCAGATGAGACAATGATCAATTACAGTGACAACTTCAATCCTTGAAGCTCAACCTGCACTACAATAATGATCTCCTGCTCTTCTTTCTTTGACCAACACTTAGCCAAAAAAGGCCTTTAGCTTCCTCCTATTTCCTTGTGAAATTCCTACTCCTAAATAATAGGAGGCTCATATTTCCTTGCACGATCCCTGAGGAAATTAGCTCACTTACTACATGCAAACTTTGTACACTCACTAGTGTAAAATAGTAAATACAATTATTCCTTTTCCCTCTACTGAACTAGCCAATTTGAATTGCATGCATGACTAGGGCTATTTTTAGTAAATTGACTAGCTAACTGAGAGATTAGTGAGTTAACAATAGTTACAACTGCTAAACTAAACTCCTACTAAATCTATTCATGCTAGAGCTTAGATAACTAAGTTTCACTAACTATAACACCACTATATTGCTAGATCTTAGTAATCAACTCATGCACAACTCTACTTCTTGCCCACAAACTCAAATTGACTAACTTTACTAAGTGACTTCGCCATGTCACTCTTGTTAACTGCAAATCAAGTCATCTTGTTGATGTTGAAATTATAATTTATCCATTTGACTAAGGAACAACTCAAATGAAGCCTTTTCTTGCTACAATATAACACTTTAGTAGCTAAGGGCCTACAAAATCTGCATCAGTTTGCAAGAGTTGATGTATGTGCTTCTTCCTTGTTTATCTCTTTCATGTATGTGGATGGTAATAACATAACTTTTTATGAAAAAATTTGAACATTCATGCACACAATCTAATGGATTTGAGGGCAAGATTAGTGGAGCAATAACTCCTTATATTCTGATAATTTCTTGAGGTAACAAAATTGGTGACTCCACTAGGGAGTTTACACTAAGTGATTTGATTTTTCTTTCCTTGGTTTCTAATTTTGGTTTCTCTCTATTACTAATTTTTCCACTCTCATTTTTGACCCTTCTTGGGCCTATTGGAGGTTGAGTCTGCTTACATTTGATTAGAAATGATTCATCTTTTCTTTTCAAATTTTCCCTTAGTTCATGATCACTACCTACTATTGATTTATAGAGAAACTACACAACATGGTCACATGCCTCCTACCCTTGTCACAATTGATACCTTGTTTGTGCTTTGCATAGGTGAAACCACCTCTTGTAAGTGGATTTTTAGTAGGGTTTCTCCTAAGCTTTGTGGAAAAGGATATCGATCTATCATCCTCTGCCTATGATTGATTAGATCTATGTTAGATTTGGATGAGTTGTTCCTTGATTTGGGAGATATTCTCATTTGTTTGAAATTTCGGTTTGTTGCTTGATTCGAATCTTTGGGGGAGGCCCCCAAGATCTGTAAAATTGAAATTCTAGAAAAATATGAGAACACACAATAAACAAAAACACCAAGATTTTTTTTATTGAAATAGAGAATAATTATAAAAGGTACATTGTGGTGGAAAATCCGTCATTTTATAAAATGCAACTCGTTACTTATAGCCTTTTCTAGTTGCAATACCATAGGTAAATTACATTAGTGATTAAATACCATGGGTGAGTGAATACCATGGATGGACTCTACTTACAATACCATAGTTAAATTATATGGGTGGATAAATAACATGGGTGGATGAATACCATGGGTGGATGCCACTTACAACACCATGGGTAAATGCCATGGGTGAATGAATACCATGGGTGGATGCCACTTACAATACCATGGGTAAATTCCATGAGTGGATAAATACCATGGGTGGATGAATACCATGGGTGGATGCCACTTTCCATTTAGATCATTCCTCTATCCTTAATAAGAAATGCTCCCCATTGCATGAAGTTCTGTCCTGTGAAGCCTTTGTTGATTATGAAGAGCCACTGAAGAGAAAGGTTTTGTGTATTTAACCCATAGCTATGATGAAGGAAGATTTGAGGATCGAGATACCCTATAATGCTTGTGACCAACCGTGATACAAATAGTGTGTGGCCTAGCAAATGGACTTCGATGAAGTGTGTGTTTGTGGATGACGCATAATCATGAAAAATGACGATCCCAGAATAGAGATACCCTATAATTCTTGTGACCAATTGTGATACTAACAGTGTGTGGCCTAGCAAATGGACTTCAATGACAAGGGTTTTATATGGTTGAACCATAACCTTGGGTTTGTGGGTGACCCATAACCATTATTCTTGTTAGTTTGCTTGGTAAAAGTATGGTGGGTTGTCTAGTAGATTCTCCTATCCAATGAGATTTTGTAAAGGCTTCTTTCACATTATTCATTTTTCTAGCAAAAGACCCCTTATTGAAACTTTGCTGATAACTTCTGCTATAGGTGATCAAATCAAATTCCGTCAGACAAAAATTTGAGGTATTGAAGAGATCTTTCTATTTATATAAGACACTTGAACTTTTATGACCTATGGAGTGATAAAATGATTCTTGAAAATCATGGTATGTGCGACCACACAATGGTCTAGACATATGTAACTTCACTTGCTTATATATCTCAAACCGGGAGATAAAATCAAATTATGTAAAAAAAAACTCATTCGAGCTAACAAAATATCCTTTTAAATAAATTATTTTTCACCTCGTGAAATGCTCTATGGAGGTCATGTCACGTGCATGAACTTTGTTGACGATTGTTGCTCCATGTTTCATCCATCATTTTGCTTCAAACCCTCATTCCCATGGAGTCATAACCTTCTCTGACATCACTGATTCGGATCTTAGGGGGAGGCCCACAAGATTTGAAAAATTGAAATTCCAGAAAAATATGAGAAGACACAGTAAATAAAACCACCAAGAAACTTTTTATTAAAATAGAGAATAACTGTAAAAGCTACATTGTAGAGGATAATATTTCCTTTCACAAAATGTGACTTGTTACTTATATCCTTTTTTAGTTATAATACCAAAAGTTAATTCCATGGGTGGGTAAATACCATGGGTGAATGAATACCATAGGTGGATGCCACTTACAATACCATGGGTAAATTACATGGATGGATAAATACCATGGGTGGATGAATATCATGGGTGGATACCACTTACAACACCATGGGTAGATACCATGGGTGAATGAATAGCATGGGTGGATGTCACTTACAATACCATGGCTAAATTCCATGGATGGATAAATACCATGGATGGATGAATACAATGGGTGGATGCCACTTACAACACCATGGGTGAATGAACACCATGCATGGATGCCACTTACAATACCATGAGTAAATTCCATGGGTTGATGAATGATCTGAACTAAAATAGGAATGCAACAAATTACAGATATAACCATAAATACAGAGATGCAACATAAATAACACTTCATTTCATTAATATCAAATACTGAAATATGCTTACAAATAGAAAGGAAATAAAACTAGCGTGGGTGATGGTATCTTATCTCTGAGGAGAGATGTGGCAGCTACATGCCTCTGAACTATGTTACAATGAGGCTCGAAGGCCTATTTATTACTAAGAAACAATGGAAAACCATAAAAATCCAAAAACCTAACCATAGGAGATGAAGCGCCAAACTATGGGCCCCGTTTTGGTAAATTGTTACATCAACTTCTTGGGGTCATAACTTTGGCATACGATTTCCATTTGACATGCACAATACCTCATTAGCAATATCTATCGGGACTACAACTTTTGAATAGAAACATTAATTGAAGAGGCTTATTTTCTTAGTTTTCCCAAAAAAACATCATTTAGGGCCTCAAAATGGCTCTGGAAACTCAGGACCTGAAAAACTGAAAGAGACAATGGTGGGGGCCTATGTGGAATAGGTGGGTGGCCACCAATATTCACCTAGATCATTCTTCCCCCCTTAGGAAGTAATGGTCCCCATTGCGTTCAGTGCCTCTATGAGATGCAAAAACTTTTGCTAAACTTAGTCTCTGGTGAGCCACTTGCCTTGGTGTAGGAGTTGGACAGCTTTGACAACCCTATATAGTTGGATCTTCTTGTCATAAGTTTTCTTGATCTATGTGCCCATGGTCCAATCAGTTGTGGCCTGTTCCATGCAGTATGGGTTTAGCTCTCTTAGTGTGAGTTGTTCTACATTGTCGGATGTGTCCAACAATGGTGGAAAGTATGGCCGAGGACAGTTTACATTGAACATTGGGTGCATACCAAGGAAAGGTGGAATGTTGAGCTCAAAGGCATTACCCCCTATAGCTGGTGGATGGCCCATATTAGAGCAGGCGAAACCTGCGACGAGGTCCAGCGAGGTGCTCCTTCTGCAAATGTAGCCAAAATTTGTCGCCCACCTAGAACTTGTGTGGCACCTGATGCTGATCATGGCATTGTTTGTACTTAGCATTGGTTTTGTCAAATATATCATGGACCTACTAGTGGATGTGTTGAATTCTCTCAATGAATCAAATAGCCCTTTCGATTTCGGACTAGATGTGATCCGAGTTTGCCTGAGTAACTGTAAATGGTATGGCCACGTCAATGGGACATAATGGTAGAAACCCCAACCCTACCTAAAAGGGGTTATGGCCTATTGAGCTATGGGGAGCTCTGTTGTAGCTGTGCTATACATTAGAGAGACTTTCATCCCATGTATGTGGATGTTTCGAGTCATACAGGCACAAAATGTGTACAATCATCCTATTAATGACCTCTGTTTGGCCATCAATTTCGGGGTGGAAAGTCATGGACGTAGTAAGTTTGGTATCCAGCATTGACTAGAGACTTGACCAAAATGCACTTATGAATATGCTATCCCAATCTAAGACAATGGATAGTGGGATCCCAAGGTGTTCCCACACTTGCTCAAAGAAGAGCTTGGAAGTGGCCTTTACTGTGATACTCTTATTGCATGCTACCATAATGGACATCTTAGAGAATCTGTCGATGACCACGAAAATACAGTCGTTGTCGTGCTTAGTAGAAGGAAGGCCCTACATGTAATCCATGGAGATGGATTCCCAAGGTCGACTAGGAGTAGGCAGAGGAGTATACGAGCCTTTCTTCTTGATGGTTGGTTTGACAATGGCATAGGAAGTGTAGGATCGAATCTACTTGCCAACATCCTAACGAAGGTTCAGGCAATAAAATACCTCTACAATACTGCCACTATTTTCTCAACTACAAAATGTCTAGTGAACTGACTGTAGTGTGCCTCCAAAATCATCTTGGCACGCTTTATTGAAGGAACACAAATGTGTCCAGGTGGCCTAACAGTGCAACCTGGAGGTGAAAATTTGGAACTATCTTACCTTGTAGGAGTGTCTGGTATGCACTGCCGAATTCTGGACCGCTCTTGTAAATATGCGGCCACCCCGAAGTCTCGTTCCCACAAGAGTCTAACACAGTGATTAGCGCCATGACTAGTGGCCGATTGAGGCACTCTGCAACATTATTGGTGCTACCATTCTTGTACTTAATGTTCAAATGGAATTGTTGCAGGTATGTGGACAATTTCTGATGGCGATCATTGTACAACTTCCCTTGTGTCTGTATGAATTGTAGGGGTTGGTGGTCTATGTGGTTGACCATTTCCTTCCCCATAATGTAATTCTTCCATTGATTGCAGACATGCACAATGGAATACATTTATTTGTCACATTTGGGATACTTTCAAACTGTGTATGAAAGTGTCTCTTTGTGGTAAGTCATTGGATGCCCGTGTTGAGTAATAACTTCACTAATAGCATAGCCAGAGGCATCTATCTCAATCTCAAATGGTTGCTGCAGGTCTAGTAATGTGAGCACTAGTGTAACAATCCTAGTTAAAAATCCATGTAAAAATATATAAGGCCACAGTTTATGGGACATGTATCCTAAGTTGAATGCTGGCAAAGACATCCTAGGGGGTGTTCATTTGGTTTTTTATGGCTAATTAAATTGGAAAAGGCAATGGATAAGGCTTTGGAAAGGAAAATGGAATTCTTGGCACATTTATTTGTGAAAATAATGGAAATTAGGAGAAAAGGAAGGTGAAAGGTCACAATTTGCGTGTGAGGAGGAAAATGAAGGAAAATAATGGAAAATGAAGAAAATAAAGGCCTCATTCATAAAAATCATTCAGAGGATAAGTTGGAAAACTCTTGGCTCAAGCTTGGTTAGTTCAGTTTTGGAGCTCTCTCACTACTCTCTCTACCATACTCTTTAAGAATTAGAGTTTTCTTAGGGAACTCTTGGAGGGTGTGGCATACTTGGATTCTTGGAGAAAGAAGGCAAAGGAAGAGCAGGAAAGCGCAAGTAGGCATCAGGGTCAACAACTACATCAATTTTTCTTACAGGTATCAAGTTGCATGTGTTATTTCTTCACTAGTTTTGGCATGCATGGCATATGCATGTGGATTCTTGGTCATGATTTATCATTGGCATGGAGGATTTCCTAGATTGATAGTGGATTGCCTAGCCTTGCCATTTCCTAGATAGACATGGAGTTTATGGGTTTATTTCATTGATTTGTTTTTGGATGGTTCTCATGTTTCCTTAGCTTGGTTTGAGTTACTAGTTCCTAGAGCCTTGGTTGGACAAATGCTCTAGAGCCCTGTAACAACTTGGGTTGAGTTATAGGTCCCATAGCCTTGGTTGGAAAAATGCTTTGGAGCCCTTGGTGGGTTGAGTTACTAGTCCTAGAACCTTGGTTGGGCAAATGCTCTGGAGCCCGGTGACAGCTGTGGGATGAGTTATTAGTCTTGGAGCCTTGGTCGGACGAAATGCTCTGGAGCCCTGGATGGCTGGGATAGAGACCAATATAATGATGGTTTGGTGATGTTTGATTGTGAGGTGGAAACATTGTTTGATGGGTTGAGGTGCATGACCTCTGGAAGCCCTGGATGAGTTGTGATTGATGTGTTCTATGAGATTCCACATTCATGCTTGGAATATGGAATGGGGGTAAATGCATGAAGAAATATTTGGCTTAGGCATTACACGGTTGGGTGTAACATGGAAGTCCTATCCCGGGTTTGGATTTTGCATCATCAATATGAGGTTATTTCTAGTTGTAATTATATGAGTACTATACTAGATTATATGTGATTTATATGACTGTGATATCATTGGTATTTATTTCCCTATTATGCTGGTTATGTATATGTTTTATGACAACACTTATGTATGGATCTAATCATGTTTTTATTTATCAATGAACAATGTATCTGTGACCTAATGGATGGAATGTCAGTTAATGTGTTGAGTCAGCAATGCTCCATGGTGAATCTTAGATAAGTATGAGACCCCTATGCCCAAAGATATTATTTACGCCTGTAGTTTACCTATTTGTGATATGTTTGAAGAAATTCTTGTCATGGCTAGTAGGGATCTAGTCAAGATATTAAACAAGTAATTGCTTTAGTACTATCATTTCCTTGTTTATTTAGTGTTCTGAAGGTATCATGAAGTTCTGGGTAGTGACTTGGGCTCTGGGCTTGAAAAAGAGGATCAAATCCTGGGGACACTGGCACAACACTGACAAAAGGAGTCCCTAGACGCTGGAAGACAAGCTTGTGAGAGTGTCCATAGGTCCCTGGACACTGTCATGCCCATAGCATGTGAGCGACTGGGGGTTAAGTTGCACAAACGTTCAGTGGGGCCCAAGGGAAGGATGCCTAAAGTGTTAGATTGGTTCCTGAGGGTCCTGAGGCTGATATTCAATGTTTTTATGGTGTGTTTCCATCGTTTCCATTTCCTTAACATGAATTAGGAGGTTGAATCATATCATATTGGCCTCTCATCGCATGTTTACCCTGGCTGGCCAGTTGCTGCGGTAGATATGGGAGGAGGGTGTTACGGATTTGTATTAGAGCATGGTTCACCCCTCGGAGTAGATGGGTGGTGTGTTGGTCATGCATTCATGTCGGTTTCATATGTATTTCTTATGCTTATTGCATTTGCATGGTGTTGAGCATGGTTGTAGTGATGTCGCCATGTGGAGGTTGAAGGTGTTGTCATGGAGTATGTCTTCATATGTATATGGTTTTGTACTCATGTGTCATATGTCTATATGTAGTTGTTATGCATATATGGTCTTGATTATAGTTATGCGTGAGTAGTAGGTCAGACATGTCTTTTGAATTCATGGTATGCAATTTAGGTCAGCATGGTGCTATTGGTTGTTATGATGCTAATGTGTTGGTTGAGATAGAGCATGAGATGCAGATCATGATAATGCGGTTGTAGCATTAGACTTTGGGGTAAGGGAAGATTGTCATATAGTTATTGTATGTTTGGCACGCATGTATGTAAGTTAAGGATTCTTATATGCATTAGGTTTATACACATTAGGTTTATGTACATGTCTATTGATGTTATGGTTACATACATGATAGATGTTAGTTGATTAGTATAGTCATATGCACATGTGTCGGATAGTCCAGAATGATGGTAACCTATGGTTGTATGCATTTCTATTGTTGTTTTATGTTAGATAAATTGATGATTAGTTTATATGTTGTTGATGTGCATGATATATAACTTATTGTTGTTATATGCTAGCAACATGATGAATAGGGTTATAACATTAATATCTTGATGTTATATGTATCATGCTAAATTGGATTGGCCTATGTAGATGGTTGGGGTTACAACATTTGAGTATAAGTCAACTTATTTGTGACATTGTGTTGTACTAATCTAGACTGACTGTGAAAATGTGATTATTATGTATGAATGATAATTTTTTATTAGTTTTAGTGACAATTATGGACAACGTGATCTTATTTGTGTTTGAGCTGATGTGTTGTAAAGTTATATCATGCTAACTAGATTGGTTGTGCAGCCAAGATAGCCTCCCCTGAGATACATTAAGGTATGAGTTTTCTTATGTCATATACTTTGTGCTTGACTATTTGACTATGTCGTCAATTGGGTTTTTGAGTTTGGTGTCTATTACGTCATCTAGTTGATTTATTTAACATGGTATGGTTGCAAGTTGGTTGAATGTTTGATGAATTGCACAAAATGAGTATGTGCTCAAATGGTCTTGTTTTAAGATGATTGTACTAACACATATGTGTTGAGATACTTGATATGTACTTGAGTGTAAGTAGGTGATAGTTGTAGCATTATGTCTAATGACTATGAGTTGACTATGGATTATGACATGATTGTTAGTCTTGGTAAAAGTTGATTTAAAATTGATAGATATGATTATCTTGATACTTGGAACATGTGCTTGACATGTGTGAGCAGTCGCAGGAAACATGTTTTGTATTAGCATGGAAAGGTAATATTTGATTTTTTTACATAACTAACAGTTGGGTGATGTGAAAATGCATGGTAAGCCTCAATTGCAGCAAGGTAAAAAGGTAAAAGAAAGGATTGGGAAAGAATTCCTTTGGCTATGTTTGGAAACCCTAATTCCAAACGAATGAGCACTTTGCATACAAGAATTCTTCTTAACCTTGATTTTGTCTAACATTATGTAGATATGTGCTAGATCAATGTACTTGTATTTGATAAGTATATCAACTAGTCTCTAGTTACAAGTTGATCAATAAAGGGAATTGGAGTCCCTTGTGAGATGGCATTGATGTATTTAGTTGCAAGCAATGTGATTGACACAACAATGTAAGGTAACTAATGTATTGTTATGTTTATTTAAGCATTGAAAATTGCATGTTTATGGCAGAGTGATGCAGAGGATTGCATGACAAATAGACTATCATGGGATCTTGAAGAAGGCCCAGGTTGAGATTTCCCTTGGAAGCGTTGGGAACCATGGGGATTGAGTCATGGTGTTTGTTTCTAGTCTTTTGATTTTGGTCTTTTGGTAATTTGGTGTTGTCTTGATGGGCCTTGATCCAGGCTCAGCGTTAAGAAGCCAAGAAAATCCCTACACTACTCACCCTTTTGGTATCAATTCGTGGAGCGTAGATTGAAGGCTCACCCGAAGCAGTATGGGGGGATGAAAGAACCAAGTTTTCACACCCTGAGATAGTCATGATGTCCATTTTATATCCTCACTCCTATCTTCGTGTAGATCGATAAGCCCTTAGGGATTATCGATGTGCTTCCTTTTCCATCTTTCAGGACCTCTGTGGAGGTACCTGATTGCCCTTTGTGCAACCTTAGATGATGATTCAGGAACTTACGTACCCCTGTAACTAGGTTACCGACTTAGTCCCCAAATTGTCTTAGGTATTAGAAAACTTTACCATACAAGTAAGATTATCCTCGCATAAACATATATTATTACTTGTGTTCATGCGACAAATGTAAACATATATTTTCTCGCATCAACTTAACATTATATCTGAAACTTAAAATTCAACATAGCATAATCACAGTATTCATAACAACAGTAAAATAACACTAAACAGATGGAAAGTACACAGTAAGTTTAGAACACTTCTCTTTATTGATGATTCATTTTTTCAATACAGACTCTTCACGCACTCAACTATGGAATTCTACCCTAGGCCTCTGTGCACTCAGTTGTATAGCCTCTTTCTCCACTAAGACTCTCGCTCTTAGCTCTCCCCCACCTATTACCTCAATGACTCATGACTACTCCTCGCTCAAACTCTCTAAGACTCTCCTTTTTATATAATCCCATGGTTGATGGACCAAGGGCGGATCTCCAAAACCTACATAATCTATCTAAACTAAAGGTGGAAAACACTTTGTGACTTTCAGTATCTTCATGCTCCGCAGCCATGTTTCTGGGAAAATTAGTGTCTTTTTGATCGACTGGGCCTCTAGGTTTGGCAGCTACCCTAGAAACAATAGTTTAAAGCAATTCATGATTTCTTCTATGTATAATAGATAAGAGAAAGACAAAGTAACCAACCTGGATCTTCTGCTTAACTCCTTGCTTGATTTCTCTCCCCCTTGATAGAGCTTGCAACTTCTCTCCATACTTATCCCGCTTGGAGAGTACCTATAGAAACACAGTAACAAAGAACCGTCAAAGCATCTTTATCTATTATATCATAATCATTACGGAACCAAAAATATAATGAACATCATGGCATTCACAAATAATAACATTCACAATTGCACAATTATATGGAAGAAAACTCGAAGAACTTTATTATATAGAAGGGAGAATTACAACCCAGTTGTCTGATCCAGCATCATCCTCCCAGCATGAAGCCCTCTTCACCTCATGAAATAGCAATATCACACCAACAATACAATGCTCTTTCTCAAATACAAACTATCAGCAATTCCTTGCAATTCACAAAATTCCAGCCTTTAGATCTCTTAGATGAGGGATCCATTTATAGATGTGTGCAAGGGTGTGAATCATCTCTGGGGTTTTGATTAGTGTCATTCCACTTGTTGCATTTGGTTCCACTTGGAGATTTCTTAGATCTCTTACTCATCCCTGGGCGATTTCAAAGAGGCAAGTGTTATAGGAGAAGTTTCTAGAAGATCCCATGAGCATCCACTTGGCAAACTATCTCGGACATTTGTCCATCCTTGCCATCACACCCTATAGAAGGCCTAATCAGTATGCATTGCACCTAGCTAGTGTAGAAGTGACTATGCATCACACCCTAAGAGTGGAGCAGTCAGTATGGTCCAGTTTAGGCCAATTCTAGATGGTTTCTCAGGTGGAACTTTTTAGGGAATGATGTAATCAGATGACCATGTTTTTTTAGGGTATGGAGCAACTCTTTTAGGGGTTGAAGAGCCCTAGTTTATCGACATATAATATTGGGGTTGAAGTTCCAAAATATGTCTATAACAGACCACAAACTGTGGAGACTTTACATTCTTCATACAAAATTTGGGCCTTCTGCCCTAAAACTTGGGGTTGTAACCCCAAAATTGACCCCCAGGGGACCTTTTCCCAATAGGCCCTCAACAAAAACATGGTGGAAGTTCGCCTTGAATTCCATGTACTCCTGCAATCTATCAAAATTAGTAAGCGATAACCACAACTTGTGGTTGATGGCCATATGTACGTTGATCTTCATTAAAGTCCAAAATATCTTACCGTATTTTATCCTCAGAGGATCGTTAGTCGCCCACAACAAAGCGTACTTCATGGCCTTTGGTAGGTCTGGCACGACTGAAGGAAATTGACTATCTTCGAGTAGCTCCCATGCTACCAACACTATGGATAGCAAGAGCCATGCATAATGAAATGTCTTTCTAAGATCTTGCACCTCGTGGCAGTTCGTGAGGAACTCACTGCAGAGGTAGCACACCCAATTAAATTGAACTCCCTCTGCACATTAAGCCCCCAAAGCTACGAATGGTGTTGGCACTTCATCTGCGTGACACTTCCACATGACCTTACCTACTAAGACTTGCATTGCTACTTTTACCGTAGGGTCACAGATGCTCGAAATGGTGTAACCGTGCGGCTTCTTGCCCAACTTAAATTTTTCCATCATGGTCTTCACAAAGGCATGCTTGCCAGCCTTCCCGCTAAGCATAATTGCCAGATTTTCCCCCGTGTACGATAGCTGCATGATCCTATGGATCAGCCTATCAGTGATGGGTATTGGCTCCTCTAGCCACAAACACCCATCGTATACCAAGCACAATAGCTACTTGATTACCACCATTATGAAGGGCGCACGATTGTAATGCGACACCCATAGTAGGTTGAGTAGTCCTTCCTTATCCACACCTCTCATCCACTTCCACAACTTCAACGTAGTTACTCCAATGGTTTGTGGAACACGCGGTGCATGACTTGATCCATTGATAGGTGATGAAACCACTTTGTGTCTGCTAAATCCTAGTCTTCTAATTTCAAAAGTGGGACATGCCCCAAGTGCGGTCCTTCAAACACAATTTGGTCTGGCAAGAGGGGTTTGTGTAGGGTGACCTTACTTTCATCAATGTCTTTGGGCACCTTGGTCTTACCCTTGCACGGAGGAACGTACTCAAGAAACTTAATGATGAGGTCAAACCCCTCAATATCAACATCCTCTGTTTCCACCCCCACATCCTCATCATCCATTGGAATATCCTTAATGTCTTCTTCTTCTAGCTCCAAGTTAATTGTCTTGCCTTTTTCCTGTGTGGTGGGCTTATCCTTCTGCGGGTGTTTCCGGAGAGATGCGTGCAACAGCTACGGTGGCACGGCCTACTATCCCTTCTTGTTATTGGGACCCTTGGTTGAGGTAGGCCTTAGTCTAGGCAACCATGGTGATTTCGGTACTTCCACTGGTATCTTTGTAGGTGCAACCTCTAGGGCAGCTCCATTTCCTTCCATAGCCACCTACGAAACAACTCCCTCAGTTGTCGCTACTTCCACGCTCATAGTTTTAGTGGGCGTCGACATAATGTTATGCAATAACTCCTGATTCACCTATGGAAATTTCTCAAACACAGAACCTGCTAGCAAAACTTCGAAGGTTTCACAGTTCATGTGCACCTAAGAGCTCAATAACTCAATTTTCAAAATGCCAAGTGTTTTTCACTAGGTAGCCACCTGTAATTTATAGGCACTTTCGAATTCAAATCCGACTGTTCCCCCCAAAATTGGTTCATTAATGCTAGATTGGCGGCATATTTCCAAAGATCTTGCCTATAAATTCCGATTTAAATGCCACCCTCCTACTCCCTTTGGTCATTCTTTCATCGTCAAATCATGAACAGTGACTTTAATGGTCACTTTACAGTTGCTCTACGGGGTTGCTCCCCTGGTAGTGCAGCCCTCTATGCGTTGTTATGGACTATGTGATATTCCCTCATTCCGCATAGTTCTTTCTTCGTGCAACTCTCCAACCTGGGAAGTGTGGTTTATAGTCCTATGCCTCCTTTTAGTTTCCTAGAGTGCTAACACTGTGCTTCCCTCATATAGTCACCTAGCTGGATCACCGGTGTATGGTTTCAATTGGCTACCATTCACCTTCTCTGGGAAGGGTTCTCCATTCAATTTGACCAACTAAACTACTCCACCATCGGTAATCTCCTTGATGACATATGGCCCTAGCCAGTGCATCTGAAATTTCCCTTGAAATGTATCAAATTTACTGTCATATAACAAGACTAGATCATTTACCTTGAAGGTGCGTAGTTTGATGTGATGATCATGCCATGCCTTTTCGTGCTCCTTTTGAACTTGTTGATCAAATCTAGATAGAAATCAGTCCTCCTCAAGCTCTGCTAGTTGCATGAGCCTCTCTTCAAGAGCTCTGCAGTCTGCCATTCTTGTGAGTGCCGCTATGTGTAGAATAGGTGCAATGTATTCCATTGGCATCGCAACTTCTATGCCATACGAGTCTGAAAGGCGTTTGCGTAGTAAACTTCTTGCAAGTCATTCTATAGGCCCACAGAACTGTTGGTATGCGCACATCCTAGTCATTTCGCTGAGCCTTTTAGACCTTCATCAATGCATTCTCTAGTATCTTATTGAATTCTTCCACCATCCCATTCACTTGTGGGTGATAAGGCATACTCTCCTGATGATACAACTGAAATTCTTCTGTCAACGCGTTGATTGTTTCATTAAGAAAGTGCATACCGCAATCGCTCATCAAGATCTTTGGACAACCAAATCTTGTCAATACATATTCAAAAATAAAATTTGCTTTTGTTGTGCTTGTACAGTCCTTCACAAGCTGCACCTCCACCCACTTGGTCAAGTACTCAGTCACAGTGATGATGTACCACGCACCTGTCTTCTTTCCGTGAGGCTGAATTGGACCCACAAAGTCAATTGCCCATTTCTCTAATGGTTGTAACGTCACTTATGACATCAAAGGAAGTTCATCCCTCTGCGATGGCAGGGATGGCCTGCCAGTCCTTTGACATGAGTCACATGGCCTACAATATGTTTTCACATCCTTATGTAGGGTTGGCCACCACAACCCAACACGCAGAACCTTTTGCGTTTTTTCTCTTCCTACATATTGTCCTCCTGTAGCTCCTCCATGAGCCTTCGTGAGAATTCTACTTCATTCAAAGAAGGTACATATTGTTGCAATATTCATATGACTCGATTTTGTACAAGTGCCCTGCAATGACGGAGAAGTCTATTGTGTACCCTTTTGGAGAAGTTCCCGTCTTCAGGAAATGTATGATATCTTCAAAATGACTGTCTGTGACACGAACTGTAAAGAGTTATGCATTAGGGAACCCCTCCTTCAAATTAGTAGGTTCCTCTCATGTTTCAGTGCATGACAGATGATCAGGTCATGCATTCAGTCATCCTGGCTTCACAATAACTTCAAAGTCATACTCCTATAACAAAAACAACCATCTAAATATATTCCCCCCCAACACAAGCTTATTGACTAGGTATTTCCATGCATAATGATCCATATACATCTTAAAATGTCCACCCAGCAAATAGTGTATGAACTTTTGGAGTGCGTACACCATGGCTAGTCCTTTGCTCTCTATAGTGGAATAGTTCTTCTCAGCCTTTGACAACTTCCTACTCGCGAATGCTATATGATGGTCCAATTCCCTCTCACCCACCTGTGTCAGCACAATTCCCAACACAATACATGAGGTGTCCACATGCCCATGAAATTCCTTGTTCTAGTCTGGGAAGACTAAGATTGGCGCGATGACCATTTTCCTTTTCAGCATGTCCAAGCTCTTCTGGAAGTCATCATTCCAACAAAACGTAGCATCCTTTTTCAATATATTCTCCATGGGTGCGGTGATTTGGGCATATCTCTTGATGAACTTCCTATAGTATCATGTATTCCCTAGAGTTGCGCGCAGCTGTTTCACATTCCTTGGTGCCTCCAAGTTGATTATCACCATGATCTTCACGGGGTCTACCATAAATCCTTGTCTGCATACCACATGACCCAACAAGATCCCAAAAGGGACACAAAACAAACACTTCTTTAGATTGAGCACAATCTGCTATCTCCGACTTGTATCTAACATCAAGCATAGACTTGCCACAAGACAGTTGACCAATCCAAACATTGTCCAATCATCAAAGTATACCTCCAAAAACTTATGAATGAAGTCTTTGAATGCCACAATGACTATGCACGAAAATATTGTTGGTGCATTCTTCAAGCCAAAAGGCATTACGATGTACTGAAAACATCCCCATTCAGTGATGAAGGTCATCTTACTTATTTTGATCTAATGGTATCCAGAGAACCCATCAGTGAAAGAGTATGATTCTTGGTCATCTACATTGTCCAGGACCTCGTCAGTGAATGAGGTCGAGAAAGGATCATGCACGCAAGCGTCATTCACCTTCTAGAGATCCACACATATCCTTATTTCTTATTTTTGTTTCTTTTCCTGAACCACCATCGGGCTTACCTAATTAGATTCTTCCACTGATTCAATAAGCCCTGCTACAAGTATATTATCTAACTCTATGCGAACCCTTTCCTTATACTTAGGATTAAATCAGTAAGGTCTTTGTTTTACAGGTTTCGTGTCCAGTTTCAAGGCGATCTTCATGACACCTAGGTCTCCTATTATCCCTTTTAAAGCAGAAAACTTTGTGGGGAACAAATCCTAATATTCGTGGAGGAGCTCAGTGATCTTGTCTATTGTTGCATCATCCTAGTAGTCCCCAATCTTTGCAAAATTTTGTTCTGCCTCTGTGCCAATGTTGACCTGCCTAGTTTTCAATGTCACAATTATGTCTGGATCCTCTATCTATAGACCTTCAACCTTGTGGTGACCTTAAGTTTCTGGAATATTAATCTTTCTGGGATCCTCATCTTCTTCTTTAGCGGTCACATTATAGCATTCCACCACATAACTCAGCTAGGTATTCCAATCAGATTGGACCAGGTTTAAAGGATCTTGTGGTATCCCAAAGATCGCTACTTTAACCTCCTGTAGTGCTGCGTCAATACAGTCAAACCCATCCTCAAAGCTGAACATCATTATAAATCCCTGGCGCAAGATGTCCCATTCTTCAATGCCATGGTGGAGCTCTATTTCCAAGTATGAATTCATTGGTATGACATCCAGGGTATGACAAAATATTTGCACCCATTTAGGCCAGGGCTCTGCTCCATAAGCCTTGGTCCATTTGGCCAGGTGATCACGTGGATCATCCCTCCCGTCATATTTATCTGTCATCCACACTTTTGGTTGCCCAAAACTTATTCTCATCATCCTCCTATAGTCACGAAAATCACCAAAATTATCCTTGTGGGTACCCCACCATCTTGTGGGCGTAGCGTGAAGCACCCAGTCCAAGGCCTGGAAGCAATGTTTCTCCAGCACGTCTCTCTCAAATGCATCTAAAAAGTGATCAACATTAGTTAGCCCATCATACTGAGGTAGATCCCTGACTTTGGATGACACACAGTGCAATGACTTGGTCATCATATTACAATGCAGCGTAGATACTTCATGCAGTCGGTTCTGCCAGTGTTCTAATTCTTCGCCTGAATCTGATGTGTAGGAGCTCTCGTAGTCCCATGCAATACGTTCATCCACTATCAGATTTACCCAATACTGGTATCGTGCCGTTATCTTGTAAATCTGGTCCAGATCGTCATCACTTTCATAATCTCGGACGGGTTTTGTATAGTGGGGTCCTTCTGCAGGATCTAGTGGCACCATGATGCGGAGCGACTTCTTTTCAAATACCATATTTCGCTTCTTCAGGTTGATTATCCCATTCATGTCAGTGGCTGAATCGATACCAAGGAGCGCAAGGTAGGGATTGCTATCATCCACAATCATTCTTACTTCAAAATCCGCCAATGTGCTTGCACCCTCGATGTCAACTGTCACCCCTTGCAGGCTCCCCATTGGGATAACTTTTTGTAGATTCGCCATTCTTAACTGGATCGGAGACCACTGAAGCACAGGTCTCCCCATTCTTTCCCAAGTTCCAGGATAACTTGGTCCATTT
>APFE030214947.1:0-24576 GCA_000404065.3 Pinus taeda
CGCAGGCCGTGGACTGTTTCCCTCTCTGAGGGTTTTAACCACGTCAAAATACTGGTGTATTGATCTGTGATCTGTTTGTGAGCGGTGTCCTTTTGGTGTTCTGTCTGAGGAACTTCCCATGTAAATTCCTACAAGATAAAGTGGCATGGTTTGAAGAACAGATTTGATCAGGATGAGATGGCTTGCAATATTGAGAGATCTAAAAGTCCAGGAGGAGAGTTTGGCTTCAAGTTTGTCCAGGAGCGATCTCCACGATGCATGTTTAAGAGCTGAGAACATAAGAGGAGCACCCAGATATTTGGAGGGGAGCACAGCAGTAGTGAAACCAAGGATGCGAGCTATGTTCCTTTGAGTGGGGATTGGGGTATTGAAGAAGAAGAGCTGAGATTTTGAGGCATTTATAGAGGTGCCTGAGGCTTCAGAAAACAGCTCAAGCAGGGCTTTAAAGGATTTTTCTTCAGCTGAGGAGGGATGTCCAAAAATCATAGTGTCATCAACAAACTGTTGATGCGATGATGGGGGGAGTCCATGAAGCGCAATACCTTTGATGGTCTTAGAGGAGATTGCATGATGAATCAACCGGCTGAGACCTTCCGCCATTAAAACAAAGATGAAAGGAGAGAGGGGATCCCCTTGGCGAATGTCGCGTGAAGATCGGAAGGGATGAGACGGAGAACCATTGAGAAGGATCGAGAAGCTGGGAGAAGATATGAGGTTCATTATCCAGCGGGTCCAAGTGGGGCAGAAACCAAAGGCAAGCAGCATGTGCTGAATATATTCCCAGCTAAGCTTGTCAAAAGCTTTTGATAGATCAAGCTTCATTATCATGCCTGGCTTTTTAAGGATCTTTAAGGAGTGGATAACCTCATTTGAAAAGATGATACCATCCATGATTTGGCGACCTTCAACATACCCTGTCTGCTCCGGGAGCACAAGAAGAGGCAAGAGAGGTTTGAGCCGATTTGCCACTACTTTGGAGATGAGTTTGTAAATGACATTGCACAGGGCTATGGGCCTGAATTTATCTGGTGTATGAGCTTCCTCCCCTTTTGGAACTAGCGCTATGAAGGTGGATTTAAGGGATGGTAGGAGACAGTGCATTGAGCGGGATTCTTCCACCAGATCCCAAACTTCGTTGCTGACCAAATCCCAAAATTCATGAAAAAAGTTAGCGGTGAAGCCATCCGGACCAGGAGCCTTACCATATTTTAGCTGCGCCATTGCTTCCTCCACCTCTTGCTTTGAGACCGATTGAAGAAGGTTTTGATTATGTTCGGCAGTAATGAGCTTGGGGATGTGTTGCGTGACCTCTTATATGGCTGCGGTTCTGCTTCTTGTGTGTTCCTTGAGCGTTTCCTGAAAGTGATATCTTAATTCTTTTTCCATGTCTTCATGTTTTTCTAGTTTTTCCCCTTGACTGTTGTTGATGAATGCGATGTTGTCATGCATTCTTCGTTGAATCATTGTTCGGTGGAAGAATTTGGTGTTTTTTTCCCCTTCCTTCAGCCATTTTACTCGAGACTTTTGGCGCCAGAGGATTTCCTCTTGCGATCTCCGTGCTTCTAAGGCCAACCACAGGGATTGCTCTTTGTTGGCTAGTTCCTCTGTTCTGCCCTCTGTGATGATAGTTTGCTGGAGGACGCTCATTTCCTGTTCCAATTTTTGCCTGGATTCCGTGATGTGTCCAAAATGGTTCTTATTCCAGGCCTTCAACACTTGCTTGAGATGTCTTAGTTTTTGCTGAAACTTGAACATCTTTGCACCTTCCGGATGATTGAAGGATTTCCATGCGGTTTGGACCACCTCTTTGAAGTTTGGGTGACTAGACCAGAAGGCTTCGTATTGGAAAGGTCTGTTGCAGTGTTTTCCGGGCCTGGACCATTGCAGCATAATGGTCCAGTGATCTGATCCCCCTTGAGGTAGTATGGAAGCGTGAAAGTCTCCACCTAGATGGATGGCATTATCTGAGAGTAGAAACCGATCAAGCCGAGAAGCGATATTGTGAACTCCTCTGCGCTTATTCGTCCAGGTGTAGGTGCCGTTGGATGTTTGGATGTCAATGAGTTGGTTACTTCTGATGAAATCCTTGAATCCATTGCTTTCCTCTTCCAGCTTCATCCGCCCTCCTTTTTTTTCCTCAAGGTGTGTGATGATGTTGAAATCACCCCCACTTATCCAAAGGGAATAACGCCTGGAAGTGTTCAGGCTTGTCAATGTTTCCAAAATGTCTAGCGTGTGTTGCTGATCCTGAGGGAAGTAAGTATTGGTGAGATGCCCATGAATGTCCGTTCCAATGAGATGAAACGTAGCCTGAGTGAAATGCCTGGTAGCATTGAAGTCTTGCAGCAGTAGGATCTGTGGGTTCCATAATATGGACAATCCTCCTGATGCTCCCATTGCATCTGTTGAAACAGATTGACTGCCTCTCCAAACTTTGTTGAAGATCTTTTCTAATGCAGTGGTGGTGCTCTTTGTTTCTTGTAGAAAGACTACTGCTGGTTTTTCTGACTGTATCATGTTTTTTAACATTCTGTGTTTTGAGGAGCTATTTAGCCCCCTCATATTCCATGAGATGAGCTTCATGAGGAACTATGGGGGTGGGGCTTGTAAAACCGCGTCAACTTTGGGAACCTCCCAGATTCCAAGAGTTGTTCTCCCAATATGATTGTTTGCTGCAAATCTGTTTTATGCCCTCTCTTCTTCGTTTCTTTTAGGATTTTTTTTCCATCCCAAGGACTGCCTGCCTGAATTCCTAAGCATTTTTTGTGCTGAGCTTTGGTCAATACTCCTTCCAGTTTGTCTATTTCCCATGGGGCAATGGAGGTATACGCTTTTTGCTTGCATGCATCTTCTAGTTTGAGAATGTCCAGCCCATCCAAGCTTACATTCTCTATGTCTTCTTCCATGTTGCTGGGTATGTTCGAGAGGTCTTCCAGGACCCCTTCTTGCAGACTGAGAGCTAGAGCAGCATCGAGATCCATGGCTGAGGGCTGTAGTTCTAAATCTTTCATTGGCATTTTTGACTTCGAAGTAGGAGGAGCACTGATCAGCTCCGATGTGGATGGGTTCAGGGGAGCTTTATGAATCGGGTCATCTGACGATGGGGGCAGAGTAGCTTGAGAGTCTTTTTGTGGCGGGGGGTCAGAGGGGTCCTGCGGGGTGAGGACATGGAATCTATTTGAGGAGTCGGCTTTCTTGTGGTTAGGGGGGGCATCTCTTTGATTTTTTGGGTTGGAGGTAGTTACATTCTGCTTCTTGACATGTCTGCGGTGATGGGGAACTTTGATGAATCCCTCAGGGTTTTGGGAAGCTTCATTGGCAGTGGGTTGGATTTGGACATTCAGAGGGCATTCCCTGAACAAATGACCATGCTCATGGCATTTGCGACAACGAAATGGGATTTGTTCATAATCAAGAGGTTGATTCCATTCATAGTCATCGTGATAGAGGCTTACCATGTCTACTAGAGCCTTCTTGAGTTGCATCTGGACACAGATCCTGGCATATGAGGTGAACCTTCGGTTTCTTGTTTCCTCCGCCACCTTAATGAATGTACCAATGCGATTACCGATGTCCTTAAGAGTTTCTTCTCTCCAGTATTCCGTGGGTAAGGAGTACATGCGGATCCAGATGGGAGCATGGCTGAGGTCTTCTGTGTCTGGATTGAATCTGGGTTTCCAATCCCGTAGGAAGAGACCCGCGGAGTTGAAGAAATACGGGCCTCCATCAAATACTCTTATCTTGTCCTCCAAGTAGGTGAATATGGCCGTAAAGAATCCTTTGGGACCTAAAAGCAGGGAAACGTGACCTTTGGGCTTCCATTTGGAGGCGATCTAGCCATGCAAAGCTTTTTCCGTTGGCCAGAAACCCAAAAATATTCCGATGAGCACATGATCTTTCATGTACTGTATCTCGCCATTGATTCTGTGGCTAGGAAGCTCCACTCTGATTCTTTCTGATGCTTTAGGGATGCATGTGGTCGATTTCGTCCTTGATGGCGTCGCCTTTGGACTCTCTGTCGCTTCTTCATCCGTGGTTGCATGCTGTTCTGGGGCGACAAGCGGTTCAGAGCTCTGTCCTTGCTCGATGATTGGATCGCCATGAAACAGGGTTTTCTCTGGTGCGCCGTTAGACCTGAGATGAACGCTCGAAGGAGGGGGGGATTGGGTACCCGCCCCTCCCTTTTGGGAGGACATGACGCTGAGCACAGTCAGGCTCTGTCGTTGCTGCTAACGGTTCTGATGGGAATGCCGCTCTGTGGACGGCTGATGGTCAGAAATGCAGGTCTGAGCATTGGCTGCAGGTTGCAGAGCTCAGAGCTAGGGTTCCGAAGGACCACATAAAATAGTGTGATAATATCTTAGGTGGATACAGAAGTGTGGCTTAGCTTAGGGGTATGCACAATTATTTTTATAGAAAATGGAATTTACTTTGTAAAACATGTCTATGGAATACTCTTTAACTTCAATATTTGTGTGGGTCATATCAACGGTAAATGAAATGGAAATATTAGTGTGATAATATATTAGGTGGATAAAGAAGTGAAAGTTAGTTTAGTACTCTTCAACTTCAATATTTTTACCAAAGGTAAATGAAATTGAACTATTATTGTGATAATATCTTAGGTGGATAAAGAAGTGAGGGTTAGTTTAGGTGTATAGACAATGATTTTTATAGAAAATGGAATTTACTTTGTAAAACACGTCTATGAAATATTGTTCAACTTCAATATAATATTAGTGTGATAATATCTTAGGTGGATAAAGAAGTGAGGGTTATTTTAGGTGTATGCACAATTATTTTGATAGAAAATGGAGTTTACTTTGTAAAACACGTCTATGAAATAATCTTGAACTTCAATCTTTGTGTGAGTCATATCATCCGTAAATGAAATGGAAATATTAGTTTGAAAATATCTCACGTGGATAAAGAAGTGATGGTTAGTTTAGGTGTATGCACAAGGATTTTTATAGAAAATATAAGTTACTTTGTAAAACACTTCTATGAATACTCTTCAACTTCAATCTTTGTGCAATTCATATTAGCAGTAAATGCAATGGAAATATCAGTGTGATAATATCTTAGGTGAATAAAGAAGTGAGGGTTAGTTTATGTGTATGCATAGTGATTTTTATAGAAAATGGAATTTACTTTGTAAAGAATGTCTATGGAATACTCTTCAACTCCAATATTTGTACAAGTGTTATGAATGGTAAATGTAATGGAAATATTATTGTGATAATATCTTAGGTGGATAAAGAAGTGAGGGTTAGTTTAGGTATATGCACAATGATTTTTATAGAAAATGGAATCTACTTTATAAAACACGTATGTGGAATACTCTTCAACTTCAATCTTTTGTGAGTCACATCAGCAGTAAATGAAATGGTAATATTAGTGTGATAATATCTTAGGCGAATAAAGAAGTGAGGGTTAGTTTAGGTGTATTCACTGTGATTTTTTATAGAAAATGGAATTTACTTTGTAAAACATGTTGATGGAATATTTAATGTAAACCTCTATGAAAGTCATATCAGTCATAAAGGAAATATTAGTGTGATAATATCTTAGGTGGATAAAGAAGTGAGGGTTAGTTTATGTGTATGCACAGTGATTTTTATAGAAAATGGAATTTACTTTGGAAAACAAGTCTATGGAATATTCTTCAACTTTAATCTTTGTGCTAGTCATATCATCGTTAAACGCAATGGAAATATTAGTGTGATAATATCTTAGGTGGATAATGAAGTGAGGGTTAGTTTAGGTGTATGCACAAGGATTTGTATAGAAAATTGAATTTACTTTGTAAAACACGTCTATGGAGTACTCTTCAGCTTCAATCTTTGTGTGAGTCTTATCAATGGTAAATGAAATGGAAATATTAGTTTGATAATACCTTAGGTGGATAAAGAAGCGAGGTTTAGTTTACGGGTTTTCATAGTGATTTTGATAGAAAATGGAATTTACTTTGTAAGACACGTCTATGGAATACTCTTCAAGTTCAATCTTTGTGCGAGTCATATTAGCGGTAAATGAAATGGAAATATTAGTGTGATAATACCTTATGTGGATAAAAAAGTGAGGATCAGTTTAGTACTCTTCAACTTCACTATTTGTGCCAAATGTAAATGAAACTGAAATATTATTGTGATAATATCTTAGGTGTATAATTAAGTGAGGGTTAGTTTAGGTGTATGGGCACTGATTTTTATAGAAAAATTATTTTACTTTGTAATTTTTTTTTATGAAATACTCTTCAACTTCAATCTAATATTAGTGTGACAATATATTAGTTGGATAAAGAAGTGAGGGTTATTTTAGGTGTATGCATAGTGTTTCTTTTTATATGGAAAATGGAATTTAGTTTGTAAAACACGTCTATGAAACACTTTTCAACTGCATTCTTTGTGTGAGTCATATCAGCCATAAATGAAATGGAAATATTAGTTTGATATATCTTAGGTGGCTAAAGAAGTGATGGTTAGTTTAGGTGTATGCACAGTGATTTTTATAGAGAATCGAATTTACTTTGTAAAACACATCTATGGAAAACTCTCCAACTTTAATTTTTGTGTGATTCATATTAGCGGTAAATGCAATGGAAATATTAGTGTGATAATATCTTAGGTGGATAGAGAAGTGAGGGTTAGTTTAGGTGTATGCATAACAATTTTTTTATAGAAAATGGAATTTACTTTGTAAAAAACATCTATGGAGTACTCTTCAACTTCAAAACAAGTCTTATCAATGGTAAATGTAATGGAAATATTACTGTGATAATATCTTAAGTGGATAAAGAAGTGATAGTTAGTTTAGGTGTATGGACAATGATTTTTATAGAAACTAGAATCTACTTTGTGAAACACATCTATGGAATATTCTTCAATGTCAATCTTTGTGTGATTCATATCCATTACAAATGCAATGGCAATATTAGTGTGATAATAGCTTAGGTGGATAAAGAAGTTAAGGTTAGTTTAGGTGTATGCACAGTGATTTTTATAGAAAATGGAATCTACTTTATAAAACATGTCTATGGAATACTCTTCAACTTCAATCTTTGTGCGAGTCATATCAACGGTAAATGCAATGGTAATTGTAGGAATTTATAGGGTAAGTTCCTTAGATAGAACACCAAAGGACATTGCTTACAGAAAGATCATAGATCAATACGCTAGGATTCTTGACGTGGTTAAAACCCTCAAAGAGGGAAATAGTCCATGGTCTGAGCCAACATAGCCACTTTAGGTAATTTATTAAAAACAAAATTTACATAAGTTTCTCTCATGAATGGTCACCTAACAAATGACCCTCCATGCTCTTTAAATAGAGATCATGCACCAATCAGGTGTTAAGCCACGGGCTGAGTGTCAGTAATACCGAGGAGTGAATGAAATTTAAAAATACTTCATGTCTATAACATATCGTGATCGTCATATTGTAAGTTACAAAAAGTACATACTAAAGAAACACACTTTACCTAACTATACACTAGACAAAGTTATACTTAATTATTTCCTATGTGTTGGAATATCCTAATATCTTCCCTTAATAGCAACTTGGGATAGTATTGAAGGATGTAAAAATATGACACAATAGGAGAAGGAAGGAGGCATTAGAGCCTATCCCCCCTTAGTGACAACTTCCTGAAATCCAACCATAAATCGAAGTTTTGTAAACTTCGCCTTTGTGAGATAGTTTGTAAAGATGTTTGCAACTTGATCATTGGTTGAACAATATTTCACTTCATGAACATGGTCATGATTGAGATTTCTAATGAAGTGCATGTGTAGTTCAATGTGTTTGTTGGGTTGATGTTGGATAGTAGCTTTGCATAGTTGAATGGAACTTTGATTATCACACCAAAGTGTAGTCAGATGTTGTTGTTGAAAACCAAACTCTGACACAAGTTGAAGAAGTCATAGGGCTTCCTTAGTAGCTTCAATGCCACCATGATACACTGCTTCTGTTGAAGAAGGAGAAATGGCACTTTTTTTCTTGCAAGCCCATGTAATAGGCCCAGAACCAAGAGTGAAGACATAACCTGCAGTAGACTTATGATCATCAGGGTCACCAACCCAATTAGAATTAATGAAACCAACCAATAGAGGAGATGCTTCTGCACTGTAATGAATCCCAAACTGAATTGTACCTCGAACATAACAGAGTATTATTTTAGCTACTTTCCAATGACTTTCATGTGGGTTTTTGATAAACTGAGGAAAAGGCCAACATCAAAGGAAAGGTCAGGACGGGTATGGGTCAAATACAAAATTTTTCCAACAAGCTGATGGTATAAGGTAGCATCAACTTCAGGGGAAGTACAAGTGACTGAAATTTTGTCTCTAGACTGAAAGGGAGAAGGGGTTGGGTTGCAAGACTCAAAGACCAAGAAAATAATGCAAGTATCCTAAGTCTATCATTTCAAATTGCTTTTTAAGATTGGAATTCACATTCTTTATAAGGTTGGGAAAGAGGCAGCAAGGGAAAGCACAAGAAAGATAGAGTTTATTTTGGCAACAGGGGAGAAGGTTTTAGTATAGTTAATGCCTTCAAATTGTGAAAAACTCTTAGCAACAAGACAAGCTTTATGTTTATCAACTTTTCCATCTAGTCCAAACTTGGTTCTATAAACCCATTTGCATCTAACAAGTTTTCGTCCATTTGGAAGAGGAACAAGGTCCCATGTATCATTTTCCAATAATGAAAAATATTCTTCATTCATATTTGGGTCCCAATTTGGGTGTCCTGAAGTTTCTAGAAAGGTGTCAAGATCATAATTCGTTGAAGCTTGAGCCAATAAATAAGAGGCTCTATCAAACTGAGAACGTGTACAATGCTAGTCTGTAGGATCACCTGCAAGAGAACCTACTGCATCCCGAGTAGCGCAGACCCATTTTGGAAGTTGAGGAGATGAACGAGGATCTTGAGAAGCTGGTGGAGGGTTGTCATCCTCGTTGTCATCATCTAAAGAAGGAATATTTTCAGAAGTAGAAGGAATAGAGAGAGGTAGCACATCTGTCGAACTAAACTTGTAGGCCGATATATTTTCAACAAACTTTACATCTCTTCTAATGATAACATTTTTGGATTTAGGTTGAAGAATGATATATCCTTTGACATCTTCAAAATATCCAACAAAAATACATTTTTCACTCTTAGTTTCTAAGGATTTATGTTTCTCATCTAGAATTTGAGCCCATGCTTCACTTCCAAAAACACAAAAATGACTTACATCTATTTTAATTGACCTCCATGCTTCTTCTGGAGTGATATTCTTTAAAACCTTAGTAGGAGTGTGATTTACTATGTAATTTGCACAATTAATTTCTCCCGCCCAAAAATTAAGACTAAGTTTTTTAGATTGAAGCATAAAATTAGCCATTTCCTTTTAGGTGTGATTCTTCCTTTCAGATACATCGTTTTGTTGTGGAGTATATGGAACAATATGTTGCAATTGAATTCCATGCTTAGTGAAAAAGTTGATGAATTTTTTGTTAACATATTCTTCGCCATTATCAGTTCTTAGCTTAAGAATTTGATGTCCAGATTGTTTCTCAACAAAGGTATTAAAGGCCATGAACATGTTAAATACTTCACTCTTGAGTTTTAAGAAGTATACCCAAGTGCATCTGGAGAAATCATCAGTGAAAGTTAAGAAATACTTGGAGCCAAAGAATGAAACAACTAGAAGTGGACCACATAAATCATTATGCACAAGTTGTAAAGTGGCAAAGGCATGTTTTACAAAAATATCCCGATGATTTTTTTCCGAGTACACATCTGGAACAAACACCATATTTGCAAGATACCATAGGAAGACATGTCACCATATTTTCTTTCAATATATTTTGAAGTAAGCGATAGTTTAAATCACCAAATCACTCATGCCAAAGTTTTCTCACTTCATCATTATCAACAACAAATATCGAGGGGAGAGTTGATGACCCAAAGTTGTTAAACTTATACAACATTGTAGAGTCATCAACAATGCCAATAGCTAAAATCTATCTAGGATATCTTAGGTCCTTAATTACAACATCATGAGGTGAAAATTCATTGGTTTTACCTTCACATGAATGATTTATTTGATATATAGATAGAAGGTTGTAGGATAAGGTAGGAACACATAATACATCATTAAATTGACCATTATTTAGATGATTAGTTCTGATTCCTACAACACTAAGAGATCTATCATCACTAACATATATATTTTTGGTGTTACAATCATTTAAAGAAGAAAACATGGCTTTGTTTTGGCCATGTGATAAGAAGCTCCACAGTCAATGAGCCACTCATGAGAATGAGAAGAAGGAGATACATTTAGTGCATAACCAGATTGAGACACTTGACAACCACATGAAAAAAGTTTTATTCCTGAAGATGAAGTTGAAGTTGAAGAGTGCTCCAAATAGATGTTATGCTTCTTCATTGCTGCTTCCAAGGCTTCCATCTTTTTAAAGAATTTGGATTCTAAGTGGCCATCACGATTTCAAAAGTTGCAATGTCTATCAGTCTTCTTCCCTTTGCTTTTAGTTGCCTTATAATTTTGTTGAGTTGATATTTCATTGTGAGACTAAAATTGCTTACGACCCTTTTTTGGTTTAGGACCATTCTTTTTAGGATGTTGCTTCTTAGGATTCTTTGAATTTGGTTGTTGTTGGGCTGCTAAGGCTTTCTTAGAAGAGTTTCCAGTATTAAGAAGACCAAGATGTAAGAGTTTTTTTTGCTCTGTTATTAAAGGATCACAAAAGGCATCAAAAGAGGGGGACTTGTTGTCTTGTCCTTGAGAAATAAAGGCTTCTCAAGTAGAATGGAAGCTGGAAACAAGTACATATTAGGCTAGTCCAAACCTAGTAAGAATGGACTATATAAGACTACCATATTCTTTATTAACCTTAACATCTTCCAAGAGAAGTCTAAGGGCCTTAAACTTGGACAAAAAACCTTCAATGGAAGAAAATTATTTGGTTCTAACGTGAGCAACTCATTTTCGAGATGATGGGCTCTAATTTCGTTTTTAATTCCAAAAACTTTATTAATATTTTTCATTTATTCATTAAGGGTATTGATTTATGCGATATGGAATCTAAAGTTTGGAGAAATATACATCCCTATCAACCCATGAGCTTGATCTTTCTTATTTTCCCATTTGGATTTCTTATCTTCATCTTGAGGTCTAGACTCTTGGCCTAAGGCTATTCTATAAAGACCTTTACTTCTAAGTAAATCCACCATGTAGGACAACCATTGGAAGTAGTTGGTGTTGTCAAGAATAATTAGACATGGAATTTCCATTTTAAAATAAATTGAAGTTGTATATGCTGAAACTAAGTGTTCCAATGGAAAGATCTTGAAAAATTAGCCCGATAAAATAAAATTGAAAAATGGCTTCTGGATGAAGAAGTTATGGCTTTTTGAAGAAAAGTTGTTGAAGATGCCAATGAACCATGTGAATTTTGAGAAGTTAATGATAATGTTATATTTAAAAAAATTGCCCCCCTTCCAAACTTAATCTAGTCAGATCACTTTTTAAAAAAATAATACTTTATGTGACCCAATTTTATAAATAAGTGAAAGTCACTTTTACAATGGTACTTATGAACTATTCACTAAATTGTAACTTAAATAAAAGATAAAGAGACTTTAGAATTATAAGTGACTCACCTTTTATAATGGGTGAGAACATTTTAACATAAAAGTAAATTTAAAACATAAGTTGCATGTGTTTTTTGAAAAAACAACTCAAAGAAAGAAAGACTTGAACCCAAGACCTCTATCGTGATAAAGAAATTTAGACCAAGTGAGCTTGCTTAAAATGTTAGTAGTTTTTGAATGGAAGGGGTTTTGTTTTTTTTTTCTTTTCTTACTGAAGCTTTGGGGTGCGTGCTTACTTGAAAAACCTTTTTTTGTCTACAAAACAAACAAAAAAAACCAAACAAGCCGAACGAACAAGAAAAAGTATCCAAGCCTTACAGATTAAAGTTAGATTTGGCCGAAAACAAAATGTTTTCCTCAATGTTTTTGATTTTATGAGATCAAACTAAGGCGCAGTGGAAAAGAGCATACACATGAGAAAAATCATTTCTTTCTATTTCTGGTTTGTCCAGATTGCACAAAGTCGTGGGGCAAAGAGCATAGGCAGAAATGAAAGGTATAGATTTGGTAATAAAAAAAATGGTAGAGGAATATCAACTAAAATAAACAAAGAGATAAATAACTATAATTGCAAATAAGACTGTATACCTCCATATCTTAAAAATGACGTAGCTAGGGATATCAGAAACCTTTTTGCGTGAAACAAAAGGGGTTCCTCACTAGAACAGATGCTCCTAACACAATAGAGCAGTCCTCTCGGCTTGAAAGCAGTCAAAAATAGTAGTTCTAGGAAACGACAATCGGATGCAGTTTTATCGGCTTCATATTTGGATCACCAATGGATGCAGCCCTCGAATAGCTTTGATACCATATAGGAATTTACAGGGTAAGTTCCTTAGATAGAACACCAAAGGACACCACTCACAAACAGATCATAGATCAGTACACTAGTATTCTTGACATGGTTAAAACCTTCAAAGAGGGAAACAATCCACTACCTAAGCAAACACGACCACTTTAGGCACTTTATTAATGCAAAAGAAAGAAAATTTACATAAGATTATCTCATGAATGATCACCTAACAAATTACCCTCCATGCTCTTTAAATAGAGATCATGGACTAATCGGGTGTTAATCCATGGATCAAGTGTCGGTAATACCGAGGAGAGAATAAACCATCGGATCATTTCATGTCTAGAACATATTGTGACCATCGGATTGTAAGTTACAAAAATTAGATACTAAAGAAACACACTTTACCTAACTATACACTAGACCACATTATACTTAATTATTTCCTATGTGTTGGACTATCCTAACAATAATATTAGTGTGATAATATCTTAAGTGAATAAAGAAGTATATTAGTGTGATAATATCTTAAGTGAATAAAGAAGTGAGGGTTAGTTTAGGTGTATGCACATTGTTTTTTAATAGAAAATGGAATTAACTTTGTAAAACACATCTATGGAACATTCTTCAATTTCAAGCTTTGTGCAATTCATATTAGCAGTAAATGCAATGGCAATATTAGTGTGAATATATTAGGTGGATAAAGAAGTGAGGGTTAGTTTAGGTGTATGCACAATGTTTTTTAATAGAAAATGGAATTTACTTTGTAAAATACGTATATGGAATACTTTTCAATTTCAATCTTTGTGTGAGTCATATCAACGGTAAATACAATGGCAATATTAGTATGATAATATATTAGGTAGATAAATAACTGAGAGTTAGTTTAGGTGTATTCACAGTGATTTTTATAGAAAATGGAATTTACTTTGTAAAACACGTCTATGGAATACTCTTCAACTTCAATCTTTGTGCGAGTCATATCAGAGGTAAATGCAATGGCAATATTAGTGTGATAATATCTTAGGTGGATAAATAAGTGAGGGTCAATTTAGGTGTATGCACGGTTATTTTTATAGAAAATGGAATTTACTTTGTAAAACAAGTATATGCAATACTCTTCAACTTCAATGTTTGTGCCAGTCATATCAGCGATAAATGAAATGGTAATATTAGTGTGATAATATCTTAGGTGGATAAAGAAGTAAGGGGTAGTTTAGGTGTCCGCACAATGATTTTTATAGAAAATGGATTTTACTTTGTAAAACACGTCTATGGATTACTCTTCAACTTCAATCTTTATGTGAGTCATATCAGCGGTAAATGCAATAGCAATATTAGTGTGATAATATCTTAGGTAGGTAAAGAAGTGAGGGTTAGTTTAGGTGTATGTAGAGTGAATTTGATATAAAATGGAATTTATACACTAACATCTTAGGTGGATAAAGAAGTGAGGGTTAGTTTAGGTGTATGTAGAGTGATCTTTATAGAAAATGGAATTTACTTTGTAAAACACGTTTATGGAATGAATAAAAGGAGTTTAGTAAATAATGAATGTGAAAATTTTAATTTTAATTTTTTTATAAATTTGTTTCAATAATTTTTATTATAAAAGTGTAGATATTATAATTCATATTAAAAATATAAATTTAAAACTCGAAACGTCGACAGAATATAAAGATGGTGACTGTGGAAAAATCTGAATTCCTCTCAGAAACCACACACCACAGTAATCTAACAAACCAAAATTAAATTTGATAAAATAAATTAATACTTAAATTTAATTTAAGAATGAGACAAATTAAAATTATTAAATTATTATTTTTCTTTATATATTTAAAAGATTAATTAAATATAAATGACTCTAGATGATGGTGTGTTATGAAAGATTGTGTAAATATGATATTCAAAGTTCAAATTCTTATGGGTTAAATTAACAAAAAATAAACTAGTATAATTAACAAACAAAATGGTTATTTTAGTTGAATCTGGTTATAATTTTGAGCAAGATTGTGATTTCTTCTTGTTTAAAATGGACTTTTGGATGCATAAATAGATTCAACATACTAAAAAACTCTCAAGACCTTTAAACCTTGACAATTAGATAACTTAATTTTATGATCCTTAAAAATATCTACCAAATTTTAGGTAAAATTGACCAGAGAAATACCCTAAAAAAATCATTTTAACTAATAATTAGTCCATACAAAAAATTATTGTTATTTAAATTTTTTATAAATACTTATTATAACATTGAGATATAATACGGAGATGTAAACATTTCTTTCTATATTTTAGCTTATAAATTAGAGATAATTTACATGGATTAAAAGAATATGATAGATTTTTTTTCACTGTACACTGCTACTTTTTGGTTATTCATAGAATTAGAAAAATTACAATGTATAGTGTGAAATTTGATTGCTTTTCATATTTTTACACTTATATAACAAGAAGTGATTCTACACCGTGAAACTATATCTCCAATATTAGGACTCTCGGTCAACAAAAGTTTACATATTTTTCCATGACCTTACAAGATTGTTTTTATAAAGTCAGAATAGACTTAATATTGATCAAAAAGTGGGTCATAATACAATTAGATCAAAAAGTGTGTGATTGATTTGTGGTACAATGAGCCAACAAAATATCCAAAAACGTGTTTCGAAGCTTTCAATTATAGTGCCGAAAGATTTGTGATTCAGTGGGTTATTAGACTCAAAAAAGTTTTGAGTCCCATAGGGCTGAAATTTTTTTGCTCTTTTTTATGTGAAGTTGTATTGTTGACCTACGAAGAAGCTTAGTTCATAAATGTTATGGGAATGGAGTGTGTTGTTTGAATGATCCAGATTTATACAAGAATGCAATAAATTACATATATAACCATAAATACAAAGATGCGGTAGAAATAACACTTCATTAATATCAAATATTGAAATATGCTTACAAACAAAATGGAAATAAGACTAGCTTTGGAAATGGTAGCTTATCTCTGAGAAGAGGTGTGGTAGCTACATGCCTATGAACTATGTTACAATGAGGCTCAAATACCTATTTATTACTTAGAAATAATGAAAATCCTAAACATCCAAAAACCTGACCCTAGGAGATGAAGTCCCAAACTATGGGCCCCATTTGGGTAAATCGGTACATCAACTTCTCGGGGTCATAACTTTGGCATACGATCTCTGTTTAACGTGCACAATACCTCTCTAGAAAGATCTATTTGAGGACTACAAATTTTTAACAACCAACATTAGTGAAATGTTGGTCCCATTTTTCCCAAAAAATGTCGTTTAATGACTCAAAATAGCTTCGAAAGTTTAGGACCCCAAAAATTGCCAAAAATAGTAAATTGTGTTACAAATAAGGAAACTGAAAAACTGAAAGAAATAATGGTGGGGGTCTGTTGACAAAGTTAATACTCTCTACAAATAGAGATGACCCCCCTAGCCCAATGAGTGGGTCTAGCAACTGAAGTCACAATCGACTAGACATATTCCTAGATTATGATTGAAAAGTAGAAAGAAAGAGATGACCTACCTCATTCTGATGCTAATCCGATTTCCTTTGTTGAGATCCTTGAAACGCTTGTGTCACGAACTTCTTCCTGCTTCTCTCAGAGCTTATTGATCTGGATTTAAATAGGAACGCAACAAATTAGAGTGATAACCATAAACACAGATATGCAATAGAAATAATACTTCATCTCATTAATGTAAAATACTGAAATATGCTTACAAACAAAAATGGAAATAAACTAGCTAGGGCAATGGTAGCTTATGTCTGAGAAGAGATGTGGTGGCTACATGCCTCTGAACTGCATTACAATGAGGCTCAAGGGCCTTTTTATTATTGAACAATAAGAAAAAACCCTAAACAAACAAAACCCTAAACCAAGGAGATGTAACAGTAAGAGTTTATGGTTCCCATGGGGTGAGTTGGACAACCAACTTCCTGGGGTCACGACTTGGTCATATTATCTTCATTTGAAGCGCATGATAACCCATTGGAAATAATTCTCCATGAACTACGACAAAAAGATGATTTTGGAAAAAAAATCATGGTAAATTAGTAAATAAATATTGTTTATGGCCTCAAAACTGCTCTGGAAGTTTAGGACCTGAAAAATTGCTAAAAATAGTAAATTGTGCTACAATTAAGGAAGTTGAAAAACTGAAAGAAATAATGGTGGGGGTCTAAGTGGAATTGGCGGGTGGCCACCAATATCCACCTAAATCATTCCTCCCCCCTTAAGAAGCAATCATTCCCATTGCATTGAGTTCCTCCATGAGATGAGGAAACTTCTGTTGGTGAGTGTTCTTAATCTGTGCATCCATGATCCGATTAGTTGTGGTTTGCTCCATGCAATCTAGATTTAACTCTGTAGGTGTGAGTTGTTCTACAATGTATGATGTGTCCATCAATGGTGGGAAGTATGGTCGAAGGCGGTCCACATTAAACACTAGGTGCAGGCCAAGGAATGGGGGATTGTTCAGCTCAAATGCATTATCACCCATACCCTTGGTAATGGTGTAAGGACCATAACGGAGTGGTTTGAGTTTATGATAAGCTCCAGTAAGGCATTCCTTCTGCAAATGCAACCAGATTTTGTCGCCCACCTGAAACTTGTGTGGCACCCGATGTTGATCATGTCGCTGCTTGTTCTTGCCATTTGATTTCTCCAGAATGTCATGGACCTGCTGGCGAATATGCTAGATGTGTTCAATGAAGTTGTTTGCCTTATCTGTTTCAGACTGGACATGAGCCGAATCTTCCTGAGTAGATGGAAAGGGCATGGCCACATCAATGGGACATAGTGGCTAGAATCCCAAGCCCACCTGAAACGGGTTGTGGCCAGTCGAGTTGTGGAGAGCCCGGTTATAGCTGTGTTGAACACAACGGAGGATCTCATCCCATGAGCGTGGATGCTTTGAGTTGTACATGTGCAGAATCTGTACGATAATCCTGTTGACAATATCTGTCTGGCCATCAGTTTGGGATGGAAAGCTGTGGACTTAGTGAGTTTGGTGTCTAGCATCGACAAGGGACTGGACCAAAATGTACTGAGGAACCTGTTATCTTGATCTGAGATGATAGACTGTAGGATCCCAAATTGTACCCACACTCATTCAAAGAAGAGTTTAACAATGGCTTCTGTTGTGATATTCTTCTTCCAGGCCACCATAATGGCCATCTTTGAGAACCAGTCGATGAACACAAAAACACATTCGTTTCCATGCTTAGTAGAAGGAAGGTTTGGCATGTAATCCATGGAAATGGATTCCCAAGGTCGACTAGGGGTAGGCAGTGGAGTATAGAGGCCTTGCTTCTTGATTGTCAGTTTGGCAATGGTGTAGGCAGTGCAGGATCTGATGTACTTCTTGACATCATGTCGAAGATTCAGCCAATAGAAATACTTTTGTAGTACTATGTTGGGCATGGAATCCCCCCAAGGCATGTTTTGGGGCTTAAAGCCCATGTTTTAACTGAATATTTTTGTAAAATCTCCATGAATTGCAATGCGGGGCGTGAAAGTATAATAGAGTCACAAGGTTGTCCACCCAAGTTTTTGTAATGTAATGCCAGTTGGATAGATTGTATAAATAGAGTGAGGCTCTAAGTGTAAAAGATAACAAATAGACGAATAGAAGGGAAGCATGAGAAGTCTAAGTGATTGAGTCAAAGTGAAAAGTGTTTTTGTGGGTCTTAGAATAGGAGAAGGCTCTGTAGCTGAGTGCGTAGAGGCCTAGTAATCCACAGCTGAGTGCGCGGAGCCCTGCAGCCGAGTGTGCAGGATAGGTTGAGTCCGTAATCATTGGGAGAATCAATAAAGAGAAGTTTAGCTATAATTCTATGTATATTTTCCTGGTTTAATGCATGATTGGATATAATTTGCAAGTATATTGTTTATTTATTGCGTAATCATATATGAATGTTTTGTATTGCTAGTTATAACTTAATACATTCAAGTAGGCGAACGTAATAAATTAACACTGGAAGATAAGTAAGATCTCGGGTAATAGCGTAAAGCGCATCACAGCCCGTGGTTAGGGCTGTGCGAAGACAGTGTATCAGGCTGCGTGGAACGGGAAGTGCCCGAAGAGACTTGCGTTTAGGAACAAACAGAAAACCATTCGTACCTCTCAGACATCTCAAGGGTGCAGAAACCTGGTTCTAGCACCCTCCCATACTACTTCGGGTGAGACATCAGGCCTCGCTCTGCAAACTATTGTCGAAAGGGCCAGTAGTACAGGGATTTGTTTAGCTAATTAACTCCGAACCTGGGTTAGGCCCCAACAAGCCAACAAATTTTTCCATTGTCGGGACCGGGTGTTGGGTGTGGAGCCTAATTATATTATGTATTCAAAGGTTTCAACCGAATGTATACCCCAAGAAGATTGTACACCCCTCCACGCAGGCGAGACTTGTCCCCCTCGCGGGGGTTCGGGGGCAATGCCCCGAAGCTAAAAACAAATGTAAAATTGCCTTGTAAAAGTATAGTAATTTATAGTCAATCTGGGCCATTCATTAGGCAGATGATCTTACGGTAGAAGTTATGTTTAATTTAGGGTTTTTTTCCCTAGAAGGCAACCCCTCACTATATATGAGGGAATTGTATTGCGTCTATGTAGATATGTATTCTGAGTGAGGAAGAGAGAGGAGATTGAGAGAAAAGAGGGAGTTACAGTGGATCTACTGTAGGTTGTATCTCTTCAGTTTGTTGGATAATATAGAAAGAAGGACTGGTTATTTCTTTGTGGACATAGCTCAAACAAGGTGAACCACGTATATCTGTGTCTCTCTTATTTTATGCATTTTTTGTGCTTATATTTCTGCAATATTTTATGTGTTCCATTGCTCTGTAATATATAATTTTCTAACAACTGGCATCAAATCCGAAGGTCTATTTGGCTGATAAATTCGCAGGAGAGAAGGATTCTTGGTTTGAGTGGGAGCAATGGCAGAAGATGGTAGGTTTAGGGTTGAAAAATTTAACAGCCAAAACTACTAGTTGTGGAAGATGCAGATGGAAGATTATCTATATTAGAGAGATTTGTACCTACCATTGAGCAGAAATACAAAGAAGCCGACAAGTATGACATACACAAAATGGAATATTCTCAATAGAAAGGCACTTGGAACAATACGGTTGTGCCTAGCGGCATCGGTAGCATTTAATATTTCAAAGGAAACGACAACAGAGGGTTTAACGTTGACATTGGCCAAACTATATGAAAAGACCTCAGCCTCAAATAAGGTATTTCTTATGAAGTGTTTATTTAATATGAAGATGTCATATGGTGGATCTGTTGGAGACCATTTAAATGATTTTAATACAGTTACAAGTCAGTTAAGTTCTGTAGGAGTAAATTTTAATGAAGTTAGGGCTCTGTTATTTTTGTGCTTATTTCCAGAAAGTTGGAATGGTTTAGTTATGGAAATTAGTAACTTTGTCTTTGGATCTAGTACTTTAAAGTTTGATGATGTTGTCGATGCAATCCTTAGCGAGGAAATGCGACGGAAAAGCTCCAGTGAGACATCAGGTAATGCTTTGACTGCAGAGACTAGGGGAAGAAAAATGTAAAGAGGAAAAAGCACAGGATATTGCAGTAAGTCAAGAAAAGGTAGATCCAATTCCAAATCAGGGATAATGTGCTGGAAATGTGGGAAGAAAGGACACCTGAAGAAATATTGCAAGTCTCGAAATGGAAAAGAAGGAGATGCGCAACAAGAAACTAATCATGAAAGTGAATGTAACAAGTGATGTGTTGCAAGATGCTTTGATTCTTTCATTAGAAAGTATTATTGATGCCTGGGTGGTAGATTCAGGGGCCTCATTCCATGCCACACCTGATAAGAAACATTTTCATGATTATGTTCAAGGAGATTTTGGATATGTTCGATTGGGTGATGATAAACCCTATAAAATCATTGGAATGGGTTCAATTTTCATAAAACAATAGAATGGAAATCAATGGCTATTGAAGGAGGTAAGGCATGTTCCAGATTTGAAGAAAAATCTGATTTCAATAGGGAATTTGGGAGGTGAAGGTTGCATAACTACTTTCAGATATAAAACCTGTAAGGTCACTAAAGGATCCCTGGTAATAGCGAAAGGAGGAAAGGTTGGTACATTGTATTTATGCAATGGTATTTCTAACTCTGTTAATGCTTTAACCTCTACAGGAGAAGATACAACATTGTGGCATCATAGGCTCAGGCACATGAGTGAGAAGGGGATGCAGATTCTTCACTCAAGAAATTTGTTTGCAGGTTTGAAGCATGTTGATTTAAAATTCTATGAGAATTGTGTTTATGGAAAACAGAAGAGAGTCAGATTCCTTAGAGTTGGGAATGAAAAGAAGAGTGAAAAATTAGAGCTCGTGCATACAGATGTATGGGGACCTTCTCAGGTATCATTTCTTGGTGGATCTCATTATTATGTTACTTTTATTGATGATGCAACCAGAAAAACCTGGATTTATTGTATTCAAAATAAATATGATGTATTTGATACTTTCAAGAAATGGAAAGCTTTGGTTGAAAATGAGACATGAAAAAGGTTGAAGTGTCTCAGATCAGACAATGGAGGTGAATATTGCAGCAAAGATTTTGATAGGTACTATTCTGAGAATGGAATTCATAGAGAGAAGATAGTTCCAGGAACACCACAACAAAATGGTGTGTCAGAAAGGATGAACAGGACAATCATGGAGTGTGCAAGGTACATGAGATTGCATGCAGGATTGCCTTTACAATTTTGGGCAAATGTTGTAGATAGTGTTGTTTATCTAATAATTAGAGGGCCTTCAAGTTCCTTGGATGGTGGTATTCCAGAGGAGGCATGGACAGGTAAAAAGGTAAACTACTATCTTTTAAATACTTTTGGTTGTGAAGCCTTTTCCCACATTAATAAAGAAAATAGAACAAAGCTTGAGGCAAAATCAAAGAAATGTACCTTTATTGGATATGGTGTTAATGATTTTGGTTATCGCTTTTATGATTATGAAAAACACAAAATCATTAGGAGCAGAGATGTCATATTCAATGAAATGGTTTTGTATAAGGATCAGATGCAAGAAAAGAAATAGGAAAAAGAAAACAGAGAATACACAGTGCTTGACGAGATCACAGAAAAAGTGGTGGTGCCTAAAAATCATAATGATCAACAACCAGAACAACAAGCACTTCAAACACCTGAAAGTGTTGTTAGAAGATCTACTAGGATAAGTAGACCCCGTCAATGATACTCTCCTTCATTATATTATGAATTGTTGACTGATTCTGGTGAACTAGAATGTTATGAAGAAGCAGTGCGGGTAGAAACCAGGAAGAAGTAGGAGCAAGCCATGAAAGAAGAGATGGACTCCTTAGCACATAACCAAACTTGGGACTTAGTTAGGTTTCCTGCAGGTAAAACAACATTGCAGAATAAATGGGTTTACAAATTGAAGGAAGAAGATGGAGGTAGAAAAGGTTATAAAGCTAGACTTGTGGTGAAAGGGTTTGCACAGAAAAAGGGTATAGAATTTGATGAGATATTTTCTCCTGTTGTGAAAATGACTTCAATCAGAACTATTCTAAGTCTAGCAGCAGCTGAAGATTTGCATCTTGAGTATTTAGAGGTAAAGACAGCCTTTCTCCATAGGGATTTGGAGGAAGAGATATATATGTAGCATCCACAAGGATATGAGGTAAAAAGGAAGGAGAAAATAGTGTGTAGGTTGAAGAAGAGCTTGTATGGCTTAAAACAGGCTACAAGGCAATGGTATATAAATTTTACAAGTTTATGTCTGAACAAGGTTATACTAGGTGTCACTCTGATCATTGTGTTTATCTCAAAAGGCAAAATGATGGTAGATATATTATATTGTTATTGTATGTAGATGACATGCTTGTTGCAGGTTCTAACATGCAGGATATAAATGTGCTCAAAATGAAATTGGTAAACTCATTTGCAATGAAGGATTTGGGTGCTGCAAAACAAATCCTTGGTATGAGAATAACTAGAGACAAGAAGAATCGCAAATTAATATTGTCTCCAAGTGAGTACAGAGAAAAGGTGTTGAAAAGGTTTAATATGTAGAATGCAAAACCAATTAGTATACATTTGGCTAGCCATTTCAAATTAATCAAGTAGGTGTATCCCAAGACTCGGGAAGAAATGGCTCATATGTCTAAAGTTCCATATGCATCAGCAATTGGAAGCTTAATGTATGCAATGGTCTACACAAGGTCTGATATTGCACATGTAGTGGGAGTTGTAAGTAGGTACATGGACAATCCAGGAAAAGAACATTTGATGGAGGTGAAGTGGATTCTCAGGTATTTGAGAGGTACCACAAATCAAGCATTATGCTTTGGTGGTTCAAACATTGCTCTATAGGGATACGTTGATGCAGATATGGCAGGTGACAGAGATAATAGGAGGAGCATTACACGATATGTATTTACTATAGGTGGAACAACTGCCATTTGGGTTTCAAAAATCCAAAGTGTTGTTTCACTTTCAACAACAGAAGAAGAGTATGTTGTTGCTACAGAGGCTAGTAAAGAAATAATTTGGTTACAAAGTTTTCTGGATGAATTGGGTAAGAAGCAGGATTTGGGCAGGTTATATAGTGACAACCAAAGTGCCATAGATCTTGCAAAGAACTCTGCATTTCATTCCAAGACTAAAAAATACAACTCAAGTACCATTTCATAGGGTTAGCATTGGAAGATGGACAGTTGAAGCTGGAAAAGACACACACTAGCTAGAATCCTGCAGATATGCTAACAAAAATTGTAACCAGGGAGAAACTGAGAATCTGCTCAGTTTCAATTGGTCTTCAAGTATGATGAATAAGATGAGAAACAACCAGGTCCAAAGTGGAGTCATTGTCTAGCAAATAAAGCAGTGGTGGAGTTGCTATAATCAGTCTCCAAGTGGGAGATTGTTGGGTGTGGAGCTTGATTATCTTATGTATTTAAAGGTTTCAGCCCGATGTATACCCCAGGAAGACTGTAGAATTTCCTTGTAAAAGTATAGTAATTTATAGTCAATCTGGGCCATTCATTAGGTGGATAATATGACGATAGAAGCTATATTTAATTTAGGTTTTTTTTCCTTGGAAGGAAACTCCTCACTATATATGAGGGAATTTTATTGCGTCTATGTAGATCTGTATTCTGAGTGAGGAAGAGAGAGGAGATTGAGAGCGAAGAGGGAGTTACAATAGATTAGTTGTAGGTTGTATCTCTTCAGTTTGTTGGATAATATAAAAAGAAGGACTGGTTGTTTCTTCGTGGACGTAGCCTAAACTAGGTGAACCACGTATATCTATGTCTCTCTTGTTTTATGCATTTTTTGTGTTTATATTTCTATAATATTTTATGTGTTCCATTGCTCTGTAATATATAATTTTCTAACATCGGGATCTGCATAGAGATGTCTAATGTTGTATCATTAGAATCCGACAAAGAAAGGAATTGAAGATTGGTTGGACAGAAATATTCACAAGTTCGTGGCACAGGAAAATACGAATCCGTGACTATCAAAGGAAGAGTGGTTAGACTGCTCCTTATATACGGAAATCCACTAAATTATTTTTGCATCCTTCCCCACTGAGTTGTACGAGTGGATCACGAAGCTAGCAAATAGCCAAGGAAGGTGTAAACTTGATAAACCTATTGTGTGGACTCCAAAATTGGTGCGCAAACTAGAAGAATTGGAAGATCAGATCACATGCACTGTCAATCACTAGCTCGATCGAATCATAAGAGGATTCATCACTGAATTCTCGCTTGATACTTCAGTCAACTATAGCAAGGTAGAATGACGCTTCCTCAAGGGACCGCAAGGTAAGTACGTTAAATATTTGAACACTTGGATTAAAATGTTACTGTGTGAAAAGCAGGTTATGCAAATAAATTGATGTTTGGGTCTACACGGAGTGGGTGTTGTGAAACCAGCTCAAGAAAATATAGAAAATATAGATCAACGCCTTAGAATTCATCCTCTTCGAGGGGGAAAACTCCTTTACATTACATAAATGAACAATTCTTGGACGATTCAAATGACAAAACCTCCTTTCTATATATAGGAGTCTAAGGAGTCACAATATAATCTAGCCGAC
>APFE030214950.1:0-24890 GCA_000404065.3 Pinus taeda
GTATGTAGGATAAAGTGCCTTGAGAAAAGCAATAAGAGAGATATCCAGCTCAACCTTAGTGGATTTGATATCATGCATTATAGACTTTATTTCAGATGCAAGAACAAGAGGATCATTATTTTGCAGTTCAAGAGTGAAGAGTTTAATCATGAGTTGGACGACTTCAAGTGCAGAATGTGAGTCATAGAGTTCTTTCAGCTTTTTTAAAGCTTCAAAAGCAGTTGAATATGATGAAATATGGCGACTCACCTCTTTATTTACAGATGCTGCGATTAATGCATAAGCTTTGCTGTTCTTGTTTTCCCAAATGGCGAGCCCTTTGTCTGAGGTAGGCTTTTCTGGGTCACTGTCTCCTTCTCCGACACACACTCCTTTCCACAACTCATTGAAGATGAGGGTGTGTTGTATCATCTGGGACCAATCAGGATAGTTCTCCTTGCCAGTGAGAACTATTCCTACGACAAAGATGATTGAATGCATTCTGTAAAAAAAACTTCTGCTGATAGAGAAACAATATATATGTTATACCTTCCACTTCTCAAGCATATAACATATTGCCATAAAAATTAATAAAATTTCATTCCACGCTCACCCCACCAATGAAACAACAGCATTTGAAAATGTATTTGACACCATTCACCATACAATAATTTCACACCTCTGTATATTGACCAGTGCAATATCCAAACTATAACGTAAACAATAATTATTTCATCTCAGTACCTTTCTTTAAATGTACGCCGGAGGTCAATTGTAAACATTGATATCACATCTGCTGCACTAGAAGCCCACTGACCCAACCATACAATAGTATTATTCTTTAACAATTCTATAATAAATGTCTATCTAATTCTCAACAGAACCAGAACCAGAACATCTCGAATATAAATATAGAGGTGGTTGCGTTTTTTTTCAAGAAATATTGGCATTGTCCGAAACCCCGATCCTCTCCTCAAGATGGAATTGGCTGCAACTATACTCACCATTACAGTTTTTCTTTTTACTATTTTTGTTGGGGTAACCTTGCTTTGGAAGCCTTCACCACGTCTGAAAACTAAGCGCATCCCCACCGTCTAATGGAACGCACCCCACGGACCAAAGCATCAGCTATCAACGCACGCCACCACCCTTTTCTTGAACACTCGCGGCAGTGCGCATGTCAACCTGAGTACCAACACTAGATGCTTCTTGAACTTCTATTCGAAGAGCGCAGGAGTTATCTCACACTCCAGCAGCACATCTCCATGTTTCTCAGGGATTATCACATGTCCAGGCGTTCAAACTAGGCAGTGTGCAGTCTCAGGGGTTCATACCATGTCAGTCAGAGAGCGCAGAGATACCATGTCAGTCAGAGAGCGCAGAGATACCATGTCAGAGGAATATCAGACAAAGAGTGTAGGGATGGCAGACAGAAGCAGGTAAGGTACTCAGTTATTGAATTATATGGGGAGCAGTGGAGCAGACCAGGAGTTACACAGACACAAAGGCTAAAAAAAGGAGCTGGAGTAACTCCAGTTTGGCAGAAAACTGATACGATTTATTTCATTAGGTAGCTATTGCTATATACAAAGAATGTGACTGCTCAGTTCATCTTCTTGATGACTGTTCACATTCCAAATTCACCCAATCGCAGAGGATTAGGTGTCAACAAATACACTGGCATACTGATCTTTGATCCATTTGTGTGAGCAGTTACTTGAAATGTTTGACCTGTGTGGAAATACCTTGTTTGTCAAACATGGGTGACAATAGTTCTGTTGGGAAATGGCCAATCATTCAAATCTGGAATCTAAATGTTTGTATGCAATTCAGTTGGACAGAATCCTCTACATAATATGGCGGTGAGAGAATAGTTGCTTTATGTTTTCTTTTCTATTTACCTGCTACTGTTGCAGAACTTTTGCGAAGAGGATATCCATTTCTCGTTCAGAAACTTTCCTCTAAAAAAGAGAATATGATCTAACTGTCTATTTTCTTGGTTTATAATTTTGATTTAGCAACGATTGAAGTATGTTATGTTGGCTCCTTTAGGTTATCTCTATCTCACTTTAGAAAGATCCCTTCCTCTTGCCAGGCTTTCTAAATTCTCTGTAGGACATAAAAGGTTTCGACTTTGAAATTGTTCGCTGCTTGTATTAATATTCTTCATGTCTCATAGTATGATAGTATCCCAGAGTCCCCCAGGTCCGTCCACTTTCTGTATCATATCTTACAAACAAATACGTAGGTTTGTTAGCTTCAATGTGTCTCAAAGTCCATTTTTATTGCAAGTAGCTTTCCTTTGGTGGAAGGGTCAAATATTTTAAGGGTCACGCATTTCCTAAACCTCCCTGATTCTTGGATCGAATATATAAGTTCAATGCCAACATAGACATTTGTCTGTTTCTATCCCTCTTAGCTTTTCAGCAAATTCGTTATCATCTGAACCAGTTTACATAGCTTACCTGGGAGGGGAAGCTACATGCAGATTAATACAAATGTACGTATTGTTTTAACCAGTAAAATCAAAATTTAAATTGTGTTCTGGAAAAAGGCAGGGCACATAGATGTTATGGATGGTAAGTTGGAGAATTTATGTGGACCGTAAATACTATTATTTTTCTTCGATTGAAAATGAAGATCAAAATATACGCTGTCATTTTTGTTGCTGCAAAATATATGCTTTCTTTCTTGGTTGTTTTCAAGTGTTTTATATAATCTGGCAAAATTGTTCTTCTGGATGCAGCCAAAACGATGGTCCTTCAATTCAAAGACACTATTGAAAAGCAGTGAACAGTCTTCAAGGTAGTTTATAATCTAGATGTTTAGGCTTTTGTTCCTTCTGATTTTGACTGAAACATGATAACTTTTTTATAGTGGGAGTTCTGATTGGAGGTTTGTTAGGATTTTCCAACTATTTGGAGAATTATGCATGGTTTTATATGAAATGACTTGTCAGATAAAAAATGTTGAGATTGGGAAACATGTACCTTGTGAATAAATATAACTTCAAATTTACTAATTTCAGAGTAGATATTCTGCCAGAGAAAATTTTTCTGGCTTTAGAGAGCATGATTCTTTGGCTGCAGTAACCTTAAAGCATGGTCCTTTTTGGGTTGTAGGCTGCCTCCAATGACTGAAGATATTCTAGGAGTCGAAAGGACAATTGAACTGGATGAAACCATCAAACCCCCAGAGAGGTCATTCTGGGCCAAATATGTAAGTGGCTTGCCCTATATTGCTATATCAATTCTATTTTCGTTCTAAACATAATGAATGTCTAAATAAAACTGTCAAGTTCATATTTGTGTAGCTGCAGTATATGGATGGAGATATTTAGATCTGCTTGTAAGGTTAACACTTCAAAATGTTTCTTGCAGTGGATGTACCTTGTTCCATTGGGTTTGATTGTTATGAATGCCGTAACCCAGGCAATGAATATGCCAGAGGAGCAGGCTGCAGGACAAGCACCACAGCGGATATCGAATTCAGGAGCTCGTAGGAGGTGATTGAATGGTTGGAAGCTTAATCCATGAGAGAACTCCTACTAATTCAGGATTCTGTTCAAGCTTAAGATTGCTTTTAGTCGAAAGTATTAAGAGCATGTACTTTTTTTCACGCTGAAGCCAAATCTAAAGTGACAAAATGACCAAGGGTTGAAATAACTAATTCCATTACAGTCGTCTTGTATTTTTTACATTTCCAGAACTAGCTTGCATTCATATCAAGGTGCCCATCCACTAGAATCACAAAACATAGTACTGAATTTGAACCATGTTCTAGCAATGTATCATACCATTCTTTAGAGCACTATTAGGACAATAATCGTTTGACTTGATCATTTTTCAGTACAAGGCACGATCCATGTAAGTGCCCCATGTAGTGCCAACTTACGAGATCACTAACTTTAAAACTAGCATGCAATTGGCCAATAGAAGCGACACTTGCTGTGCCAGAATTTATTCCACTGTAACTTCATTTAATTTGCTTGTTAATCTATCTTTGTGGTAATGACCCTAACCAAAGCCACGCATAAATCTTAAGAATCGCAGGACATTAAAAACAAGATTACTCTCAATTAACTTGTGGCCTATCTTTAATCACTTTTCCCATCTTAGTTTTTAACTTTTTAGTGTCTCCGAAAACTAGGTGGCAACTCCAATTGCCTTCCGAGTGTTCAAGCCTGGCCCTTTTTTATTGGCGGGGTGTGTGGTACTTGTGCTAATTTCGAGAGTTACCGGAGCTGAGGTTATATGGTGGTAAAATGTCAACGCGGAGAGCGGTACACATGGAACGGAGATTGCAATACGATAAATGCAACCTCCCCATGTTAAAACAGAGAAAAATATGTAGTTAGTTGAGTATTGTTACCGGGAAAGCGAAGATTGTTGGTGGTTGCAGTTTTCCTTTGTGAGGGTTCGTGCAAATGCTTTAGTGGCGTAGCATAAGATAGGATGGAGCGTCGTCATTGATACACAAAACATATAAACACTAGTAATATTTATGATCCATATTATAAAATATAAGTAACTTGCCCGAGCAGCAGCTAGAGCTGTATGCACTATATTTGCAGAAGTTTACCGCGTGAGGATAATGAGTTTTGAATGGGATATTGGATAATTATGAATATTTCCTTGGTTAGAAGTTAGCTGAGTAAGTCATTGTGCGAAGTTAATTGGATGAGGAAAATGAATTTTGAATGGGATAGTGGATGTTAATGAATATTGTTTTGGTGAGAAGTGAGTCGAGGAAGTCATTCTGCTGAGGTTGATTTTTTCACAAATATTTGAAGAATAAATTTATAGAACAAAGATTTGGATATTATATAATTTTTCTTTTGTGATGTTTCTTTTTTAAGAAAATCATTACTATCAAAAGGGCTGGAAATGATGTCTCATGATAGTTAATGTCTCGTCATAGCTTTACCATGGTTGGATGAGAAAATCAAGGGAGCAGAATTCCAACTCCCAACTGTTCTTAACATGTTTGCCTCATCGAATCAAATCCTTAGCTGAATAGAGAATGTAAAGTATAAATTTGAGGTGGCTAGAAGCTAGGGAAATGGGCATATAATGTAGAAAGATCCAAAATAGCAAGTGTGTAATAATTGAATAATAAAAAATGGATAAGTAAATACGCTAATATGAGAGGAAATCAAAATAATGAAACAAGATGGAATATTAACGAAATCGTTACCTAGAGATGTTTGAGTATTTTCATAAAGACCGACAATTTCTTAAAAAATATGATTGATAAAATTCAATACCAATCATTGAAAGAGACTTAGAGTAGGATGGCCTTTTTTTCCTAAAAGAATTGTATGGAAAGCATACTTTTTAGATTGTGCCGAATGTTTGACAAATTACATAGTTTTAAATAACTCTTAGTACTAGTTTTTGTCATAAAAAATGAAAATCACGTGAATCTCTAATACAATAAACGAATTGTTGTTGAGTTTTTTTACATTCTCCAAATGCAACTTATCAAATGTATTCCTGACACGAATGTGATCTTAAAACAAAATTATGTTTCAGAGTGTATACATATAGTCCAAGATGAAGTGCATCTACTTAATTTCACAATAAGTAATTTATTTGAACCCTATCACTGAAAAATACATCACTTCTATTCCAACTAACAGATTCCAACTAACAGATTCTTATTTAATGTTTTTGGGTTTGTGTCATGAATATATGGGTTTATGTCATGAATTTATGGATAAAGGAAAAAGAAGGAGAAATAGAAAAAGCACCTTTTTATTTTTGGATGGATGAGATCTCATGGAAGAGAGTGAGCAACCAGAAGCAAGGTTGGTAAAAATAATGAAAATTCATGAAAAAGAAAAATAAATTAATTTGAAGGTAAAATTTGCATGCATTTAATAATTCATTTTATTATTTTAAATAAAAAATTTAATAACAAGTATTTAAAAAATATTAAATGGTTATATAAAAAATTAATAATATATTTCTTAGAGAATTTTTTCGGATTGAGATCTCATAGGATTTTTGGGGCCTATCTCAATCAGAAAAGTTCTCTCTCTAAACATTATGGATCACATAAGTCTTCAAAAATATATTTCTTTTTAAACTTAATAAATTATAGCTAAATAAATTAAAAAAAAAAATTATGACTTAAATTAATGGAAAAGTATCTACTTATTTTAATTTCTTTTAAAAACATTATTACAAAAATAATATTATAAAAATAACTTTTATCAATATATAAAGAATACAAACAATGTTATCTATTGAATTTTGGTTGTCATTGATGTCAACCCAAGCAACACTAGAATATTCCCCGCCTTTGTTGACTAAAATGACATGGCAATTCATGGTTTTTTGAAACAAGACCACCTTTATTGGATTCTCTTCGTCTTGCTAATTCCGACGGTATATGATACGTCACGAGAGCTACAAAGTGTAAGAGATGAAGCCCCCATCTTGCTAATTCCGACGATATATGATATGCTAATTTCGACAGTATATTATATGCCACGAGAGCTACAAAGTGTAAGAGATGAAGCCCCCATATTGAAGGTCAAAACCCGAAATAAGGTGACATGACAACTTATTATTGATTCGTGGGCTTAAAAGAAATTTATTAAATTAATGTTTGCTCCAAACTATGAGATTTGAAATTTGAATTCCATTTTCCATCCTTCATTAAAGTCAACCTAAGGTTAAGAATCATTTTGGCTCCAAAAGAATTTGAATTTTAAAATTCAAAATAGCCTTCTAAGTCAAGTTGGCCTCATTTAGTTTTTTGGTCCCAAATGAAAAAAATAATTTTAATTTTAATTTTATTTTCCCTTCGAAAATTGCTAGTCAACTCCCTCAATAATGTCTTCTAAAAAACTTTAAGGGCTATTATTTTCCTCATCAAACACAGATCTAAAGTTTAGAAATCCTTGCGGCCAGGAGTAGTCAAAGCATATCTTAAGGAGTGGTCGAAGTTCTGAGTTTGGTTTGGGCTTAATGTTTATCTGTCTACCATGGGTATACGCTGGGTTGCTTCTCTGTTGCAGGTGGAATGACTCTTTTGATTTTGGGTAAAATTAAGAGTTTTTGTGGTGTAAGTTTGACCTCAGATGTTTAAGCTAAATCCGGCCATGTTCTTGCACCGAACCTAATTGTAGCTCTTAAAGACCGACAATTTCTTAAAAAGTATGATTGATAGAATTCAATACCAATCATTGAAAGAGGCTTAGAGTAGGATGGCCTTTTTTTCCTAAAAGAATTGTATGGAAAACATAATTTTTAGATTGTGACGAATGTTTGACAAATTACATGATTTTAAATCACTCTTAGTACTAGTTTTTGTCATAAAAAATGGAAATCACGTGAATCTCTAATACAATAAACGAATAAACGAATTGTTGTTGAGTTTTTTTACATTCTCCCAATGCAACTTTTTTTCCAGGTCAGAAAAAGCTATATATAATTTATATAAGAGATTCTCCAAATGCAATTTATCGAATGTATTCCTGACACGAATGTGATATTAAAACAAAATTATGTGTCAGATTGTATACATATAGTCCAAGATGAAGCGCATCTACTTAATTTCACAATAAGTAATTTATTTGAACCCTATCACCGAAAAATACATCACTTCTTCCAACTAACAGATTCTTATTTAATGTTTTTGGGTTTGTGTCATGAATAACAGATTCTTATTTAATGTTTTTGGGTTAGTGTCATGAATATATGGGTTTATGTGATGAATTTATGGATAAAGGAAAAAGAAGGAGAAATAGAAAAATCACCTTTTTATTTTTGGATGGATGGGATCTCATGGAAGAGAGTGAGATCCCTTTCATAAAAAAAGAAAAATAAATTAATTTGAAGGTAAAATTTGCATGCATTTAATAATTATTTTATTATTTTAAATAAAAAATTTAATAAAAAGTATTTAAAAAATATTAAATGGTTATATAAAAAATTAATAATATATTTCTTAGAGAATTTTTTCGGATTGAGATCACATAGGATTTTTGGGGCCTATCTCAATCAGAAAAGTTTTCTTAAACATTATGGATAACATAAGTCTTTAGAAATATATTTCTTTTTAAACTTAAAAAATTATAGCTAAATAAATTTAAAAAAAAATTATGACTTAAATTAATGGAAAAGTATCTACTCATTTTAATTTCTTTTAAAAACATTATCACAAAAATAATATTATAAAAATAACTTTTATCAATATATAAAGAATGCAAACAATGTTATCTATTAAATTTTGGTTGTCATTGATGTCAACCAAGCAACACTAGAATATTCCCCGCCTTTGTTGACTAAAATGCATGGCAATTCATGGTTTTTTTAAACAAGACCACCTTTATTGGATTCTCCTCGTCTTGCTAATTCCAACGGTATATGATATGCTAATTTTGACGGTATATGATACGTCACGAGAACTACAAAGTGTAAGAGATCAAGCCCCCATCTTGCTAATTCCAACCGTATATGATATGCTAATTTCGACGATATATGATACGTCATGAGAGCTACAAAGTGTAAGAGATGAAGCCCCCATCTTGAAGGTCAAAACCCGAATTAAGGTGACATGACAACTTATTATTGATTTGTGGGCTTAAAACAAATTTATTAAATTAATGTTTGCTCCAAACTATGAAATTTGAAATTTGAATTCCATTTTCCATCTTCATTAAAGTCAACCTAAAGTTAAGAATACTTTTAGCTCCAAAAGAATTTTAATTTTAAAATTAAAAGTTGGCCTCATTTAATTTTTTGGTCCCAAATGAAAAAACAATTTTAATTTTAATTTTATTTTCCCTTCGAAAATTGCTAGTCAGCTCCCTGAATAATGTCTTCTAAAAAACTTTAAGGGCTATTATTTTCCTCATCAAACACAGATCTAAAGTTTAGAAATCCTTGCGGCCAGGAGTAGTCGAAGCATATCTTAAGGAGTGGTCGAAGTTCTGAGTTTGGTTTGGGCTTAACGTTTATCTGTGTACCATGGGTATACGCTGGGTTCCTTCTCTGTTGCAGGTGGAATGGCTCTTTTGATTTTGGGTAAACTTCAGAGTTTTTGTGGTGTAAGTCTGACCTCAGATGTTTAAGCTAAATCCGGCCATGTTCTTGCACCGAACCTAATTGTAGCTTATAAAAATCCCATTGCAAAACTCATAGAAATCCGCATGTCTGAAAGGGATTCGCTATCTGGCTCTAAAGCAATCCAAGAATAGTATACCTTCAAAGCTTTGTTGTTGGTTAAGGGACATTCCGCCACTCTCGAAGGTCATTTATTCAATCGTCTTGGAACAGAGTGGTAAGAATCCGAGCCTCTGAGGCACTTATGTGATAACAATTCGACATTATTTAGGGTCAATTCAGTGAAGACCCAAGCTTTGTTTGAAAGGGATATAGGTCGGCTACAAATATGTGATCAATTTGAGTTCTAGAGAAACGTTGGCCTAACAATTCGACACTATTTAGGGCTCAATTCAGTGAAGACCCGAGCTTCGTTTGAAGGGGATATAGGTGGGCTACAAATATGTGATCAATCTGAGTTCTAGAGAAATGTTGGCCCATGACTTCTTGATGATCAATTGGTGCCATCCGCACTCTTCTAAAGTGCAATATTTTCCAAAGTTATAACCATGAATTGGGTCGTCTATTAAATCCCCTTCGAGCCTTGTATAATTTATGGAAGTTGAAAATAAAGTTAAGGCAGAGGTTGTTTGAATGCATTTTTTTAAGCCGCCTTCTGCACAAAAATAGTTTCTTACAATGGTCATTAAGCAGAATTTAAGACGGATCTGGAGGTTCCCTCTATTTTAATTACTGAACTTTAATTGGCTGAATTTTGTCACTGTTTCAAAGCTGATCTGGTGTGAAATTTCAAGCAAGTATTCTCATGCCCTAACCGGTGATTTAAGAGTTAATTCAACACTTATGCTTGGATCAACGTACATGTGGTTTTAATCTAGTTCTTGTAATATCATTGAAAGCACTATTCAAAGGGTTTGTAATATCATTGAAAGCACTATTCAAAGGGTTTGTAATTGATGATTGTTTGCCTTACAAGTTTGATCATTGGTGGAACTTTCCTTACAAGTTTGATCATTGGTGGAACAATTCAGTTTGACCAGAATTGCATTGGCAACATCTTTAGTTAACTTCAGAAGGCATGAGAAGTACATGAACTCTTATTCAGTCTACTAGTCACATCACTTTGCAGAAAATTTTATAAGTATGGTTTGGGTAGTAGTATGGGTTTTACTGTTGAAGTAGTCTGGTTTGGTATTGTTTTGCAGAAGTTTGATTTTGTAAGTGAGCTATTATCCTTGGTACGGGAGCCAACAGTTGTTTGCATATTCTATTATCATTTTCAAGGTGGTTGGGTGGTGCAAGGCAGGTGATTGACATAACCTTGAAGTTGTAGCATGAAAACACTTTAGGGTGGCAGGGTGATGTTAGGGAAAGTTGGAGCATCCTTCCAGTTGGAGTTGAAACATATTATGTACTCATAAATGGAGTTGAAACATATTACGTACTCTTAAATTATTAAGAAAATTTTTTGTAGATTTTTTACTGGAAGGATTTTTATTTACTGGAAGGATTTCCAACATTATCTAATATAAAGAAAACAAAAAATATTTAATGATTCTTCATTTAAAAATAATATATAATGATTCTAGAGTACATAAATATATTTTAAAACAAAAAGTAACTAACAAAATATAAACATTTTTTAAAAAATGAAATGATTTTATATTTTCTTTATATTCTATATTTCACATGATAATAAAATTAAATAAAAACAAAAAAATGTAACACATTCCATTTCATTGTTACTAAGAAAAAAATTGTAAATGCTGCATATATACATATATATATATATACCCTTCATTACATTCCTCATAAGTTGCATTTGTTTTAATCAATGTATTTATGTGTGTCGTAAGTTTGATTTGTTTTGATCAACATATTTATGTGTTAAGCTTTACTTGGAATATATTTTAAAATGAGAAACCGTTTGTCCTAGTGAAGCTTTATTATAGAATCCTCTATGATACTTAATGTTAAGGTTTCAAATTAACTTGAAATTTATTTAGTTTTTTTTCCCTTGTTTTTCTACCCATACTTTAGATTATATTTTAAAATTAGAAACTAGGTTTTTTTAAAGACTTTTCAAAAAGTTTAAATAAAAACATGCATCTACAGAATCTACACAAAGGGTTGTAAGCTATACCATCACTTTCACAATTAAATCTTGATCTTCAAGCCATTTGAATGTATCACATGAGAAAATTCACATAAAATCCAACAATTACAAAAAAAGACTTCACAACTAAAATAAAATCAAACATATAAACTATTAATGAAAAACCAACCATATAAACTAATGAAATGCAAGTGAAATATGATGGTAGGTCTCTGCAGTTTGGCATCAAGATCCACATAATTATTATGTTTAAAGTGGTATCAAGAAATTGTATTATCAAGATTCACATAATTATGTTTAAAGTGGTATCAAGAAATTGTATTCAATGGTAATTACTAAATAAAAAGGGTCACAGATAATCCTAATTCTTAGATTTATGTTGAGATAATCCTAATTCTTAGATTTATGTTGTCTATATATATCTATATATATATATATATTTTCTGGGTCTTCATCAAAACAAAAATCTATGGTGAAAAACCCTAGAAAAGTGATAATTTTTAGATATAACTGTAATTGAATCCAAAATGTTCTGAAAATCCCAACTCAACTTTGGTTGGATCAACTACATTAAAGATATATATCCTTTGTGCAAAAAATACAAGGAATAAATATGAAGCAAAAAGGCATTTAATGTAGAGAAATCTAAACATTTCATAGAAATTTAATGTCTATTTTTTTTAAATATTAATATTGTATAAAAAATTACTGTGTTCAATGGTAATCCAGTATAAGAATTGGTTGAATTGAATACATTATTTTACACCACAAATACGGTTAATGAGATTAGAAAACACTTTATTTATATGAGTTAATGTCTAAAGAGAAATTTTAAAAAATATTAATATTGTAGAAAAAAATTATTGTGTTCAATAGTAATCCAGTATAAGAATTGGTTAAATTGAATAGATTATTTTATACCATAAATACGGTTAATGAAATTAGAAAACACTTTATTTATATGGTGATACTCTTGAAAATAATCCATAAGAATAATTTTTTCCCTTCCTTTATTATTGAATGACCCAAATTCTAAATTTGTATATGACCAACTTATTATATAGAAATTAAACTTCCTTTATTATTGAATGACCCAAATTCTAAATTTGTATATGACCAACTTATTATATAGAAATTAAACTTAATGTATTTGGCAACATGTATAAAACTGTTTTAAACCATTACAATTATGGGGAAATAAAAATAAAATTTATGATGAGCAACTAGCTTAAAAATAATTGGAAAACTAAAATAAAATTATCAAATATATTAAAATAAAATTAGAAAATGGTTTATTATTACTATTTTTAACCCATCTTCAAAACTCAAACTCGGGATGGACAAATTGAAACTATCTATTTTTCTGGGAAAAAAAAAATTAAAATAATAAAGAAAACCAAAAAAATGAAAGTAATGTGATCCATCCTTTCTCGAACTCAGAGAATCTAAACCATACGAAAGAAAGAAAACATGAAGGGTTATTTCTAAGCGGGAAAACGTAAAGAATCTAACCATACGAAACGAAAGAAAACATGAAGGGTTATTTCTAAGCGGGAAAACTTAAAGAATCGATTACGATTTCTCTTTCTCTTTCCAGAATACCTTGAGCTAGGGATTTAAAAAAGTAAAATAATCAAAATTATAAAGTGAAGGATTTCAAGAGTGATCAGAGAGAAAGAAATGAGGTGCAAACAGGGCAGCTCAAATTCAAAGCACACAGATAGGCATGATACATGGATTTCATTTATTCATTTTTCGTCTTTCTAAGAATATGAACCAGACGAATTAATTTACATTTACAGTCCGAAAACTTCAACAAATTTAATCTGTTTCTTTATTTATTGAAACCAAAAAAAACCAGGAAGTAAATAAATATGTTCGTTCTTTCTAGAAACCAGAGAGGCAATAACGCATAAAGGATTGTACATACTGATACAGCCAAGCAAACATAAACAAATCTATTACTTCTCAAAGCCAGAGGAAACATTGTACCTGAATTAGAACATCAAGGGAAATCCAACTTATTACGTCTCAAAGCCAGAGGAAACATTGTACCTGAAGTAGAACATCAAGGGAAATCCAACACCAATTCCAATTGTTCCATCGCAGCCCCTGCTTCCATCGTAACTTGTTTGGCCTGTCGGAAATCACAGGATCGAAGTCAAAACTTTTTTTCTTGCAAGATCTTGGCAAATTGCAATCAAATTAAGAAAGGGAAAGAAACGTAGAGATAAATATATAATATGTAATACAACTATATATTTGGCTTGATCTTCCTCCCTCGTTAAATTGAAATAGATATGTTCTTTCTTTCTCGAAACCATTGCAATCAAAGGACTTTAGAAAGATCTATCTCACTTTAGAAAGATCCCTTCCTCTTGCCAGGCTTTCTAAATTCTATGTAGGACATAAAAGGTTTCGACTTTGAAATTGTTCGCTGCTTGTATTAATATTCTTCATGTCTCATAGTATGATAGTATCCCAGAGCCCCCCAGGTCCGTCCACTTTCTGTATCATATCTTACAAACAAATACGTAGGTTTGTTAGCTTCAATGTGTCTCAAAGTCCATTTTTATTGCAAGTAGCTTTCCTTTGGTGGAAGGGTCAAATATTTTAAGGGTCACGCATTTTCTAAACCTCCCTGATTCTTGGATCGAATATATAAGTTCAATGCCAACAAAGACATTTGTCTGTTTCTATCCCTCTTAGCTTTTCAGCAAATTCGTTATCATCTGAACCAGTTTACATAGCTTACCTGGGAGGGGAAGCTACATGCAGATTAATACAAATGTACGTATTGTTTTAACCAGTAAAATCAAATTTTAAATTGTGTTCTGGAAAAAGGCAGGGCACATAGATGTTATGGATGGTAAGTTGGAGAATTTATGTGGACCGTAAATACTATTGTTTTTCTTCGATTGAAAATGAAGATCAAAATATACGCTGTCATTTTTGTTGCTGCAAAATATATGCTTTATTTCTTGGTCCTTCAATTCAAAGACACTATTGAAAAGCAGTGAACAGTCTTCAAGGTAGTTTATAATCTAGATGTTTAGGCTTTTGTTCCTTCTGATTTTGACTGAAACATGATAACTTTTTTATAGTGGGAGTTATGATTGGAGGTTTGTTAGGATTTTCCAACTATTTGGAGAATTATGCATGGTTTTATATGAAATGACTTGTCAGATAAAAAATGTTGAGATTGGGAAACATGTACCTTGTGAATAAATATAACTTCAAATTTACTAATTTCAGAGTAGATATTCTGCCAGAGAAAATTTTTCTGGCTTTAGAGAGCATGATTCTTTGGCTGCAGTAACCTTAAAGCATGGTCCTTTTTGGGTTGTAGGCTGCCTCCAATGACTGAAGATATTCTAGGAGTCAAAAGGACAATTGAACTGGATGAAACCATCAAACCCCCAGAGAGGTCATTCTGGGCCAAATATGTAAGTGGCTTGCCCTATATTGCTATATCAATTCTATTTTCGTTCTAAACATAATGAATGTCTAAATAAAACTGTCAAGTTCATATTTGTGTAGCTGCAGTAAATGGATGGAGATATTTAGATCTGCTGTATGGTTAACACTTCAGAATGTTTCTTGCAGTGGATGTACCTTGTTCCATTGGGTTTGATTGTTATGAATGCCGTAACCCAGGCAATGAATATGCCAGAGGAGCAGGCTGCAGGACAAGCACCACAGCGGATATCGAATTCAGGAGCTCGTAGGAGGTGATTGAATGGTTGGAAGCTTAATCCATGAGAGAACTCCTACTAATTCAGGATTCTGTTCAAGCTTAAGATTGCTTTTAGTCGAAAGTATTAAGAGCATGTACTTTTTTTCACGCTGAAGCCAAATCTAAAGTGACAAAATGACCGAGGGTTGAAATAACTAATTCCATTACAGTCGTCTTGTATTTTTTACATTTCCAGAACTAGCTTGCATTCATATCAAGGTGCCCATCCACTAGAATCACAAAACATAGTACTGAATTTGAACCATGTTCTAGCAATGTATCATACCATTCTTTAGAGCACTGTTAGGACAATAATCGTTTGACTTGATCATTTTTCAGTACAAGGCACGATCCATGTAAGTGCCCCATGTAGTGCCAACTTTCGAGATCACTAACTTTAAAACTATCATGCAATTGGCCAATAGAAGGGACACTTGCTGTGCCAGAATTTATTCCACTGTAACTTCATTTAATTTGCTTGTTAATCTATCTTTGTGGTAATGACCCTAACCAAAGCCACGCATAAATCTTAAGAATCGCAAGACATTAAAAACAAGATTACTCTCAATTAACTTGTGGCCTATCTTTAATCACTTTTCCCATCTTAGTTTTTAACTTTTTAGTGTCTCCGAAAACTAGGTGGCAACTCCAATTGCCTTCCGAGTGTTCAAGCCTGGCCCTTTTTTATTGGCGGGTTGTGTGGTACTTGTGCTAATCTTGAGAGTTACCGGAGCTGAGGTTATATGGTGGTAAAATGTCAACGCGGAGAGCGGTACACATGGAACGGAGATTGCAATAACAACCCGGAATATTAATATTAATATTAATGGTTAATTAGGAATATTAATATTGTAGAAAAAAATTATTGTGTTCAATAGTAATCCAGTATAAGAATTGGTTAAATTGAATAGATTATTTTATACCATAAATACGGTTAATGAAATTAGAAAATACTTTATTTATATGGTGATACTCTTGAAAATAATCCATAAGAATAATTTTTTCCCTTCCTTTATTATTGAATGACCCAAATTCTAAATTTGTATATGACCAACTTATTATATAGAAATTAAACTTCCTTTATTATTGAATGACCCAAATTCTAAATTTGTATATGACCAACTTATTATATAGAAATTAAACTTAATGTATTTGGCAACATGTATAAAACTGTTTTAAACCATTACAATTATGGGGAAATAAAATTTATGATGAGCAACTGGCTTAAAAATAATTGGAAAACCAAAATAAAATTATCAAATATATTAAAATAAAATTAGAAAATTCTATTACTATTTTTAACCCATCTTCAAAACTCAAACTCGGGATGGACAAATTGAAACTATCTATTTTTCTGGGAAAAAAAAATTAAAATAATAAAGAAAACCAAAAAAATGAAAGTAATGTGATCCATCCTTTCTCGAACTCAGAGAATCTAAACCATACGAAAGAAAACATGAAGGCTTATTTCTAAGCGGGAAAACGTAAAGAATCTAACCATACGAAACGAAAGAAAACATGAAGGGTTATTTCTAAGCGGGAAAACGTAAAGAATCGATTACGATTTCTCTTTCTCTTTCCAGAATACCTTGAGCTAGGGATTTAAAAAAGTAAAATAATCAAAATTATAAAGTGAAGGATTTCAAGAGTGATCAGAGAGAAAGAAATGAGGTGCAAACAGGGCAGCTCAAATTCAAAGCACACAGATAGGCATGATACATGGATTTCATTTACTCATTTTTCGTCTTTCTAAGAATATGAACCAGACGAATTAATTTACATTTACAGTCCGAAAACTTCAACAAATTTAATCTGTTTCTTTATTTATTGAAACCAAAAAAAACCAGGAAGTAAATAAATATGTTCGTTCTTTCTAGAAACCAGAGAGGCAATAACGCATAAAGGATTGTACATACTGATACAGCCAAGCAAACATAAACAAATCTATTACTTCTCAAAGCCAGAGGAAACATTGTACCTGAATTAGAACATCAAGGGAAATCCAACTTATTACGTCTCAAAGCCAGAGGAAACATTGTACCTGAAGTAGAACATCAAGGGAAATCCAACACCAATTCCAATTGTTCCATCGCAGCCCCTGCTTCCATCGTAACTTGTTTGGCCTGTCGGAAATCACAGGATCGAAGTCAAAACTTTTTTTCTTGCAAGATCTTGGCAAATAGCAATCAAATTAAGAAAGGGAAAGAAACGTAGAGATAAATATATAATATGTAATACAACTATATATTTGGCTTGATCTTCCTCCCTCGTTAAATTGAAATAGATATGTTCTTTCTTTCTCGAAACCATTGCAATCAAAGTAAGAAAGGGAAAGAAACGCAGAGATAAATATATAATATGTAATACAACTATATATTTGGCTTGATCTTCCTCACTCGTTAAATTGAAATAGATATGTTCTTTCTTTCTCGAAACCAGAGGCAAGAAAACATAAAAGGATTGTTTATACAGCCAAGAAAACATAAAAGGATTATATATTTGGCTTGATCTTCCTCCCTCGTTAAATTGAAATAGATATGTTCTTTCTTTCTCGAAACCATTGCAATCAAAGTAAGAAAGGGAAAGAAACGCAGAGATAAATATATAATATGTAATACAACTATATATTTGGCTTGATCTTCCTCACTCGTTAAATTGAAATAGATATGTTCTTTCTTTCTCGAAACCAGAGGCAAGAAAACATAAAAGGATTGTTTATACAGCCAAGAAAACATAAAAGGATTATATATTTGGCTTGATCTTCCTCCCTCGTTAAATTGAAATAGATATGTTCTTTCTTTCTCGAAACCATTGCAATCAAAGTAAGAAAGGGAAAGAAACGCAGAGATAAATATATAATATGTAATACAACTATATATTTGGCTTCATCTTCCTCACTCGTTAAATTGAAATAGATATGTTCTTTCTTTCTCGAAACCAGAGCCAAGAAAACATAAAAGGATTGTTTATACAGCCAAGAAAACATAAACAGATCTATTACTTCTCAAAGCCAGAGGAAACATTGTACCTGAAGTAAAACTTCAAGGGAAATCCAACAGCAATTCCAGTTATTTCATCCATCGTAAGCTGTTTGGCCTGTCGGAAATCACAAGATCGAATTCAAAACTTATTTCCTTGTATGATCTTGATTGGCAAATTGCAATCAAAGAAAGAAAGGAAAAGAAACGCAAAGATCAGTATAACTAATGTGATGTAATATTGCAAATCCACATAATATCCTACTTGATCTTCCTCCCTCTCTAGATTGAAATCAAATTTAATTCCAATCCACACTTACAATCAATATTTCAATATTATTGACACAAATTCACAGAATACTACGCCATCAAAGTATCTTCAGCTTGATCTTCCTCCCTCCTTAAATTGAAATCAAATTTAATTCCAGTCCACACTTACAATCACCGCTGATGTAGATCACTTCCAGGCTCCATGAATTCACAGAATGCTACGCCATCAAAGTCTCTTCAGCTGAGAGTTATCTGTCTCTTTCTCATAGACGAACATCCACCGACATGCACATAACAATAATTGAAACAACATTTCCACATAAACAGAAGGCAACATAAAGGCAAACAAAACAACATTCCAAACCCATATAAACAGAAGGCAACATAAAGATAAACCGAAAAACAAAGAGAAGGCAACATAAAGGCAAACAAAACAACATTCCAAACCCATATAAACAGAAGGCAACATAAAGATAAACCGAAAAACAAAGAGGAGAGCTCCAAAGACCACACAACAACATCGAGAGAGAGAGAGCACAGAGAGCCGAGAATGCACTGCAGGGAGAGGAAATATGTTATTATATATTGCATACAAAAGCTAAGTTCGTCTTTAATGCTTTAACGATCAAAATCTCTCCACCGTCGGATCCTGTGGTAACCCTTGGATCCCTTGGATCTCTGTTCATCAATTAACTTAGCGGTTGAAGGTGATTGAAATGCTTTTTATCACACGCAGAACAGCGAGAATCCAAAGGGCAAAGGATATTTGAAATTTATAAAAACTAAATATCTTCAACAACTTTTTCAAATTCAAAATTCAACTCCACTCGTCAAAAAAGTTCTCCCAATTTGTTTCGGGAAAGTTATAATTAACACAATTGAATATAATTTTAATTTAAATAAAGATTAAATTATAACAAGTATTATGTACACCTGATCTAGAAGCATTGTTTTTCGATGAAGAGTTATGTACTTTTGTTTTATATTGAAAATCAAATATGATATATTTTAGCTTTTTATTTTAACTACAGTTATATATTTTAATTTTATATGCAGATAATGTGTTACAAAATGGTCAACAAAACAAATTAAATCTTGTTTAATAAATTTATAATCAAATATCTTTAAGGCATTTACTTAGGTAAGTTTCTAATAACTTTAAAAAATATTTAATTTAGAAATATATAAAATAATATAAATAAACATATGTATTATTTTTAATTGATTATTTTTCATCATTTTATATATTTATTTTGAAAATATAGTGTATTTATAGATTAATTTAAAATTTATAAACAAACGAAGCATAATGTAAATATTCATGAAAATACAATGCAACTTAGCTAACTAAGAGACAAACACAAATAGAAATGGACATGATCAAGAAATGAGAAGCATGAATCATTTATTTCCAATGAACTGATGACAAATAGGTCTACAAAGAGACACAAAGGAAGATGCTATGAACAATGAGCCTTTAGCAATCCTCAATGGAAGTCCCCTTTTCCTTCCCCTTCTAAGATCTCTCTTCCTATGAGAAGTGACGATCCAATTCTAATGTCAAGTTCTCACTGAAGATAGGTGTTGAGAAATCTAGAGGGAAATGATTAGAGTGATTTCTCTTTCTTTGATAATTGATTGTGATGTCTTTTTACTTATCTTACTTATTCGCTTCACTTATTATTATTATTATTATGTTTGTCTATCATCAAACAACTACAAAAAACAAGAAGAACAAGAACATAGAGAGCAATACCCTCAAAGACCAAGTCCAACCTTTCCAGATGATGTGCTTTCCTTGTTCAAGTCAAACCCATTCAAATCTCTTCCAGTAGAACAACTTCGACTTCCAACTGTAGAATTTCAGCCTCCACTGCAGACCTGAAATTTTCGGCCCTCCTGCAGTTGTTGTTGCAACATGTGTGAACTTATTTTAGCCTCCCAGGACTTCCTTAGACCTTCGCTTGGCTTTTTCTGACTTTTGGAGCTTGAGGATGGATTCTTGTGACCTTCATTTAACCTTCTCGCCTTCTCTTCTTCAAGATCAAACTTGTAGAGGAAAATCCTAGATCTACTTCATAAACCCTAACCTTCGTTCGCACATGTGAGAGAGAAATAGCCCAAAACCAAGTCTTCTTTGTCCTCTTCCTTCTTCGCTGCCTTCTTCCTCTACTTCCTTCACTTTTATGAGTGATAGATGAATGTACTCCAAGGAGGTCAATTTTCCTCCTTTATATAGACTTCTCAAAGGTGGACGACTCCTCAAATTAGGCCAACTTGCCATCTGCCAGGCCAACTTGATCTTGGAGGGCATTTTGACACTTTTAAAGACAACAATAATTTTATTTACAAGTTACAATGTGCCCGAAGGGGTCTTCAACTTATGACAATGAATATTTTGACTTCTTGACCTAGGAAAAACTATAGAAGCACTCAATGGGTGCTTGACCTTCAAAATAAAAGACCTTGAGCATGAAACCCATGCTCTAATAATAATAATAATAATAATAATTTCTTTCATTTTACATTTTACAAGAATCAAAAGTACATTTCATATTTATGAAGACCGAACTTAGTTACACATTTTTCAACATTCCCTCTTAACTATGGAGGTATTCATAAATGGTACATGGACATTCTCAATATGAAGATATCTCATAAGAAGAGTCAGATTGGTAACCTATATGTTTAGCATCATAACAAACAACATTATCATATAGAAAGGCCTTGACTAACAACTCTATCTCTCCACAAGGTCAGAGCATAATGTTGGTGAGACCAATCATTTATAGACACCATCATCATTATCTCTCAAGGTACATACCCCACCCGTGTGTTCACAAAGTATGAACTTCCTTGGACTATTCTTATCTTTGATAACTAGTCCTTAAAGAATATCAGTCCACGATTACTCTCATCTTGGATTCCCTACCTCATCTTCAAAGAGTATCATATGCCAGATTTCTTACCCAATCCTCCATTATGTCTTTCCAAGTGAAGACAAGAATGATGTGCCTATCTCTCCCTCTCAACTAGGGATGATACATTAACCAAACCAAGCTTGCTTCTCAAATACACAATCTTCTTACTAGGAAGATATGTTTTTCAATATGTTAGCTACTTTCTCATCGATGGAGATATATTGTAGCTGCAATACACCATCTTGGACTAGCTTCCGAATGTAGTGATACTTTTTGTTGATATACTTCGTCTTTCCATGAAACACTAGGTATTTAGAGAATCAAATACAATTGGTGTTATCACAATGTATCACTATAGGGTCCATAGGTCCTTCAAATAGGTTAGATAACAACTTCCTCAACTAGATCACTTCTCTTCTTACTTCACAGGCTGCAATATACTATGCCTTAGCACTACTAAAAGAAATTGTATCTTGCTTTATGCTTATCCATGAGATCATGGAAGATCCCAAGCCGAAACACCCTCATATACTTCTCCTTCCATCTTGATCACTACCTCCCCAGTCGAAATCTGTATATCTAATCAAGTGGACATCACTTCTTTTATTGCATTTTAGGCAGTAGTGGATGGTTCCTTGTGAATATCTCAGAATATGTGTTGTTTCTATTTAATGATAATGTTTTGAATCCACTTGGAATTGAATGAGAACATTTACTGCAAAGCATATGTTTGGTCGAGTATTCACCAAGTACATCAGGGAGTCAATTGATTGTCTATACTCGAAAGGATCCAAAGGGCTCAATTCAGAATTTCTTATTCTTTTCAAATTTGTGATCATTGGGGTTGTCATTGGTTTGCAATTCATCATGTCAAACTTCTTTAACATCTTGATCACGTACTTTCCTTGACCTAGATAAATCTAATCAGGCCCTTACCATACTTATAGTCCCAAATAATAGTGCATCAACCCTAGATCCTTCATGTCAAATTCTGCTACTAGTTTCTTCTTACATTCTTCAATTCGACCTTCCAAACCTGTCAAGAGAAGGTCATCCACATACATAAGAATAATTACCGGCTCTCCCTTCACCACCTTAATATAAAGCTTTGGATCAACAAAACTCTTTGTGAAATGTAATCTCTGAAGGTATGCATCCATCCTAGCATACCATGCCCTTGGTGTTTGTTTGAGGCCATATAATTCCTTCTTCAATCTGCACCCATATGCCTTTCTATATTTAACTTCAAATCCCAAGGGTTGTTCTATATAGACTTCCTCATCAATTGTGGCATTCAGGAATGTAGTCTTGACATCCATTTGGTGGATGCTCCATCCCATCGATGCTGCCAAAGAGACCAATGAACATATAGTTGTAGACCTTGCTATTGAAGAAAATGTCTCTTCATAGTTGATGCCTTCTTATTGAGAGAAGCCCCTAGCCACAAATCTTGCCTTATGTTTATCAATAATTCCATTTACTCCATGTTTTATCTTGTAGATCCATTTGGAAGTTACCACATATTTGTCTTCAAGCCTAGGTACAATCTCTCAAACTCCATTCTTCATTATAGATTGTTATTCTTCATTCATAGCATCCATCCATTCTTGGTAATTGATAGATTCTTCGAAAGTGGATGGATTTGCTTCTATTAGTTTTTTCATGTAGGATGCATACCCAAAGTATTGCTTGGGCTTCTTGCTTTCCATGAATGTGACTTGAGCTACTCCATGACCTTTTGCATCAAGTAGTATAGATTTCAACCAGTTAGGTCTCTTTCTATTTCCAGGGATAACAAGTTGTATAGGTTCATTGGGACCTTCATATTCATGATTTGATTCTTCTTCTTCCCTAATAACTTCTTCAAATACTGGAAGTTCTTCATCATCAGAGTCCATAGGGAGATCCTTTGATTTCTTGAATGCAATACTTTCGTCAAATATCACATCTCGATTGACTTCTATTCAGTGTCCTCCCTTTATGTAGATCCTATAGGCCTCAGAGGAGTTACTATAGCCAAAAAATGTTCCCCTCATGCCTGATGGATCCAACTTCTTTCTTTTGTCCTTAGGTATATGAATATAGACAGGAAAACCAAAAATCCGGAGATGATATACAGTAGGTTTCTTCCCAATGGATACTTCTTTAGGAGCTCTGCTTTCTAGTGACTTGTGGGGACTTTGATTTGTATGTATACAACTGCCTTTGTAGCCTCACCCCACAAAAATTTTGGAAATTCTTGATCATGTAACATCGTTTTTAGAATTTCTTCAATGGATCAATTCTTTCATTCTGCAACTCCATTTTGTTCAGGATTATATGGGACTATCAGCTCCCTCTTAATTCAAGACTCCTTACAGAAAGCTATGATTTCCTTGGATGTATATTCTCCTCCATTATCAAATCTTAATATATTGATTCTTCTTTCTATAAGGTTCTCTACTTCAACTTTGAATTCTTGAAATTTTGTAAATAATTCATCCTTGGATTTCATTAAGTAAAACCAATTCTTCCTTGAATGATCATCTATAAATGTGACACAACATACATGTCTTCCAAGTAATTGAGGAGTATTAGGACCACAGACATCAGAATGAATAAGATCCAAGATTTCTTTTGACCATGAAGCACTACTTCCAAATGGTCTCTTGGTGTTCTTACCCAATGCACATCCTTTGCAGACTCCTTCATGATCTTCTTTTACTCCAGAGATTCCATCTGCTGTTGAACTTAGAGTTGGAAGGATATTGAAATGGAGATGACCAAATCTTCTATGCGAAATCTCACATGGGTTGATTTCAATGTGAACCAACGCCTGAGCAGGAGGAGATATCAACTTGTAAAGTCTTCCTTCATGAATGCCAAACACTATCATTTTCTATGCTTGGGTTTCTACTCCATACTACAACCTTTCCATCAACGAAAGCCACTTTATCACCTTTATCTTCTAAGTAAATAATTATGAAAACCTGGAACAAATAGGATGTTGTTGAGATGAATATGGCCTTCATTCTCTAGTTCTATTGAGGTTGATCCAATTCCTCTTACGGGGTAGCCCTTATTATCTCCAAGTTCTACAGAGTACAAAGATTTTCCTTTTGACAATGGCTTTAGTTGCTTGTGATGACCAGTCATGTGTCTTGATGCACCACTATCGATCACCCAAATGTTCTCATTTTGAAATGTGATAGTGAGTGCTAAGAAGAGTCCTTCATCCTTTGTCTTGGTCACTTTATTTTTTGGAGTAAATAGAAGATTCCATGCTTCCTTGGTACCTCCCTTGAGATGGCTTGCTACCTTTGAACACTTCTTGAGAAACTTCTTCAGTGTAGTAGAGATATTCATGATGCCCTTAGCCAACCATAGCTCTGATACCATGTTGAGAAATCTAAAGGGAAATTATTAGAGTGATTTATCTTTATTTGATAATTGCTTGTGATGTATTTGTAATTATCTTACTTATTAGTTTCACTTATTATTAGTATGTTTGTGTATCATCAAACAACTACCAAAAACAAGAAGAAAAAGAACAAAAGATATAGGTTGCAAGCCAAGGCCAAAACCTCTCCACTTGAGAGGAAAACCCACAAATCTTTTCTAGGAATTGTAGGCAAACCAGCAACACCAGTTTTCTTCAATAAGTGGAGACTTTCATAGTTTAAATGTCCAAATCTAGCATGCCATAATAAACTTGATGGAAGTGTACCTTCTTCATGATGAGAAATATATGAGAAATGTTGTGCATGAGCAGATGTTCCTTACAGTTTGAAAAGCCTTTCTTCTTCTATTCCCCTCATGACAAGTGAATGATCA
>APFE030214954.1:0-23873 GCA_000404065.3 Pinus taeda
TTCTGCTTCAGCCTCCATGTGCTCTACCTGTTTATGTATGGAAATATCCTGTAATGTAATTTTCTTCTTTTTATACCAGAGCTTCAGGAATTTCTTCTGTACATTAATATTGATAGTACCTACTGATTCCATCCAAGGGTATCCCAAAACAACATCTATGTTATCCATATATGAAGCATAAAAATCACTATGCAACACATACTTATCCATTGAAATCTTCAAATCCTTGTACATTTGAACATTCTCATCATCAACTTGTGTATTTTCAATGTTTTTTGTTGGAACTTGCAATTTTTTTGCCAAATTAACATTGATGAAATTATGCTTGCAACTAGGATTTGTAGAAACAATGATCTTCTCTTTTTGAATCAATCCATGAACCTGTAATAAGGATATACCCACATGTTTCTCCTTATCTTGTTTTCTGGCATGAGACCATCTGTCTAAAAGTAATTTTTCAAATTCTTCATCTGAAAGTTTGGTCAACTGCTTGTGGTCAAGTGAATTCCACCACCATTTGGCAGCCTCATCTATTAAAAATAACCACACTTTCTCCCTCCAATTTGTCCCAAATATATGCTTTAGTTCCTTTATGAATTCTTCAATAGTCGGACCATCATCTTTTCCTGTAAAAAATTCCTTGCTAGAAGCCATGAAGGTTTGAAAAAATCCACTCACTTGGCTAAAATTTGAAAATGTCACAGTTTCGTCAATATTGCTCAGAATCTCTATTATAACCTGTTTTTGGAAATGGAACCACTATTCTGCATCTTCCCATGTGATAGAAATCCTGATTCAGACATTGGAATTTCAGATCTGTGCTTCTACTCTCCCGCCGTCACCCAAAATTTCTGCAAAAAAGAGCTGATTTTAAATCAGCGATATCTCCCTCGGACTCCGATTCAACTGATTTTTTTTTGAATTTGGGTATTTTTCCACAAAGAATCCAGATCTACAATTAGATTTTGTAGATCTTGCACCAGGACTTCTAGATCTACACCGCAAACTCGCTGCCCTGAAAAATTATCTGCAACCCCACTAATTTTTAAATCAGCGATATCTCCTTCATCCGGACTCCGATTTGACCAATTTTTTTTTTGAAATCGGCTATTTTTTCACAAAGAATATAGATCTGCAATCATATTTTGTAGATCTTGAACCAAAATGTACAGATCTGATCTGCAAACTCGCCGCCCTTGAAATCCTGCAAAAATGAATAAAACATTCTCCACTTTTGTGCCCAAGAAAGTGCTCCGATACCACTTGTTGTAGATCTAACCCAGAAATATAAGATAATAGAAATAACCCAAGAATAACAATATAGAAATAGATAGAAATGTTTCTTTATTATCAAACCCTTAAGGTAGGGCAACACCATACATTCACTCCTTAAGGAAGGAGAATACTCCACAAGCCATATGCTTGTTCATACAAGAATACTTCTCTTCATATCCCTCCATGTGGAGTATCTAGCCTCTATATAGACCTCATACATACAATACCATGCATCATTACCATGATTTACTCATACCATCAACTAATACCATGGGCCCCTTACATTATTATTAACTACTTGTGGTCCCTTACATGACATGGGTTAACCACCTTATTTATTACTATGGCCCATCCCATTATTACATTATTACCTTGGGTACCTCCCTCGGTACCCCATATTACCCCCCCTAGGTATATAACAACATCCAATCCATATCTTGGTCTGCCATGTTTTCTTCATTGTCTTCCCCTTCTCCTTCAAAGTCTGAATGGTATTCTTCTTCTTATTCTTCTTTTCCCAACCCATGGGAAGTATTGTCTGAGAGCACTACGTTATCACCATTATTATCGTTGAAGGTTGTAGGTTGTTCTAGTTTTTCTATGTTTTATTTAGAGTCTGCTAACTCTTAAAGGGTGGCAAGAACAAACTTTTAAACTGTTGAAACCACTATCCTAGTAGGGGTTGTTTGGCTCTTCTTCGAAAAATAAGGAAGAGTCTCTATTCCTAGTATTAGTCTAATTGTTATGAAACCAACTCACAAAAAGATAGAAAAGATAGATCAACGAATTAAAAATTAGCCTCTTCGAGGGGGTAACTTCCTTTACATTACACAAATGAACAATTCTTGGATGATACAAATGACAATATCTCCTTTCTATATATAGGAGTCTAAGGGGTCATAATATAATCAAAGCCAACATAACAATAATAATGTAAGGGAAAAACAATAACAATAGCGGGCTTCTATGGGGCGCAATAATAACAATATGGGACTACATGGGCACAACAATATAATAAGGGGGTTGTACTGATAACAATAAGGGGTTACACTAGTAGTATAGGGACCTAACATGCTCCTCTCCTTCAAAACTTATTGTCCTCAATGCTTGAGTAGTTTTGGATGCTTCTATATAAGATTCACATCCTTCGATGTGTAATATTCAGTGGGTAAGTTCTTCCACTTGATGAGATACTCCAAAATTGATTGATTTCTTCGGGTTCTTGTTTCCATGATTGCTTCAGGTTCCAATATGATTTTTTCTTCCTCATCAAGTTTTGACAATATTGTTTGAACTGGGATCTTGTCACCTATAACCTTCTTTAAGCATGAAACATGGAAAATTGGGGGACTCGGGAAGATGCAAGAAGCTCCAATTTGTATGCCATACTACCAATATTTTGCAGCACCTTGAAAAAACCATATTAGTTTGGTGATAATTTATTATCCTTCTTAGCTTGCTTGAGGGGAATTTTTTTGTATGGTTGTATTCGTAAAAATACCCAGTCACCTATATTAAAACTTCTTTCACTGCAATGTTGATCTTCCTGTTATTTCATTTGATTTTGTGTGAAAGTGAGGTTATCCTTTTTCTTCTTGATATGTCCTTCTATCATGAGAGTTTGAAGAGTGGTAATTCCTACCAATGCATTACAATATATGGTTGGATTCATTTCTTCTTTCTCTAGGGTTGGTTCCTGGTGTATATCCTCTTCGTTTGACGTTTCTTGATCCTTTTCTTCCTCCTCTTCACAATGAATGTAAAAATAATTTATTCTCAGCACACTTATGACCCTTAATGTATTTTGTATCACAACTGTAAAAAGGGGTCATTTTCTCATTTTTATTCCAATTGTTGCAGTGTCAACTTTGTAGGTTGTGGAAGGCTAGGAGAAACAACACTTCCATCTTTATAATTGTGAGTGGTAGGATTTCTTGTTGCCATAATTTTTCTTTCAATTTTTCTTGCCAACCTGAATGCCTTCTCCAATGAATCAGGTTCCCAAAGATGAACCTCATGTTGAATGTTATCCTTTAAAGTCCCTTTGAAGACGTCAATCCTCTACTTCCCTGGAATATCATTGACCCTTAGTATATTCAAGTTTTGGAAGTCCTCAATGTGCTCTACCACTGAACACTTTTGTTTGAGATTTATCTATTGGCTAAAGAAGGTGTTTCTCTTTGTATCCCCATAATGTGCTATCATTTCCTCCATGAAAATTGACCAAGTGACAAGTGGTTTACGAAAACAAAGCCTTTCAGACCATAAAAATTGATTCAGTTCTAAATATAAAGATGCAATATATACCTTTTGTAACAATTGCACATCATGTAGATCAAAATATTTCTCCATTTGTAGTATCCATGTTATGGGATCCTTGCCATCAAACTTCCTCATATCGATCTTTGGAATATGGTGGGTCTTCAATCCAATGTTATATTCTATGAAATCATGATTAAAATTTATTTTTTTCTAATCATGAGTTTCCTCTACTACCTTTTCGTCGTTAGCAGGCCTTTCTCGTAGCAGCTTTGTCCCACCTTCCTTCAAACCTTCCATGTATTTCTTCAAATATTCAATGCCTTCCATACCATCGATATTAGCTTCCATGGCACATATAAAACTATTTATCTTAGCTTCAATCTCATTCTTCAAACCATCCATCCAATTTTGCTTACTAGGTGTTTCTATTTTCTTGATTCGAGTCATTATTTTTTTTGCTTTTAGGAGCTCGATATTTAAATGACTGTAACTCCGTAATTTCAAATCTTCAAGTTATCACATTTTGGCCTATGTTATCCCTATGAGTCATCTTCCCAATTCCACTAGTCTGATTGAAATTGGATTCTCCAAGAAAGCGTTATGTCCAATCTCCCAAGATGACCTGATTATATACTTTTTTAGTAGAGCGAACTTGTACAAAGTGCCACGTGTCACTGTTTCGACCTTCGGACCTGAAACAAATATACATAAATTTAAATTCCATCCTATCTAAAAATTCTTACAAAATTTAAATCTAATGCTTAGAGAAAGAATTATGATGATTTTCCCAAGGTCACCAGTTTGGTATGTAATTCAGGATCCTAAAAAAACCCTAAATGTCTTGGACCGTATATCCGAAAATTTAGAAAACAAAGATCTGAAATTTGGGCCTGAGCTTCACCATGATTGCATCACAAATGGGTTTTAATTTCAGAGTTTGAACCTTTGTAGAAACAAAATTATAGCGAAAATTCCATAATGACCTGTTTGAGATGGAATTTTGGAGCTTGAAAACACCCTAACTTCCTCAGATCATATCTCCGAAAATATAGCGAGAGAAGATCTGAAATTCAGACCTGAGGTTCAGAAAGATTTCAGCTCAAATTGGTTTTTTTTTAATCTTATGGAACTTTGTAAAGAAAATGTTATAGTGCAAATTCCACGATGCCCTGTTTGGAGCAGCGAAACCCTAGAATCCAAAGCTCTGATACCAAATGTTATGAAACCAACTCACAAAAAGATAGAAAAGATAGATCAACGACTTAAAAATCAGCCTCTTTAAGGGGGAAACCTCCTTTAAATTACACAAATGAATAATTCTTGGATGATACAAATGACAATACCTCATTTCTATATATAGGAGTCTAAGGGGTGATAATATAATCAGAGTCAACATAACAATAATAATGTAAGGGCACAACAATAACAACAGTGGGCTTCTATGGGGTACAATAATAACAATATGGGGACTACATGGGCACAACAATATAATAAGGGGGTTTCACTAATAACAATAAGGGGTTACACTAGTAGTATAGGGACCTAACACCAATATCTCTCGCAAAATTTTGGGTGATGGGGTAGATGGCCCGAAGCTATTCGTAAGGTTTTGTAGTCTCACGCTGAGAAGAATTTCCAACTCCAGGAATGTGGGTAGGGGATTTGTTGAAAATATTACTGTATTAACCAAAGGAATTAAGATTGGGGTTGGTGGGGTTATCAACCATAAAATTCTAGCTTCGCTCCTTCTAGGATCATAAATGTTGACGGTGCTAGACCTACCAACATTTAGGGGATCTCCCGGATTTGAAGTCCCAATTAGACCTCACAACTTTTGGTGTAGGAGTCCCAACTAGTATAAAGGCATGATTGTTGAATCCTTAAAGATTTTCCTTGGCTCAAACTGTCAGCAAGAGAGAGGGACACAATGGTGTCTTCAAAAAGAAAGAAGCTATGCTTGGTGAGTGTTTAGTTGCTAATGTGTCAAGGTTCTTCTACTGCGAAGAGGGGAGAAAAGTGAGCCTCTAACTGAGAGGTAATAGTACCACCTAAGAAGAGACACACATGAACTGGCATCCAGCCAAATAGTCCACAGAGGATGTGACGGTCGTTACAACCAAAAAATGAAGAAATATCTACTTAATATCTTGTAGAATATTCCACAAGGATGGGACAACAATCACAACCATTACAACACATTCTCAGTAAGATAAGTACTAAAATAACTGAAATAGTTCAACTATCTTAGCACATGTGAAAGAAAACATGAAATATAAACATCTACAAAATATTCTTACAAACATTCATAATCCATGAATGAAGAACTGTTGGCCTTGAAGGCTTCTGTTATTAAGTAAAAGTTCCAAGACACATGTTTACAATGTACATCACTAGCTCCAGTAGTGAAGCATTAGAGCCACTCCTTGCTCCTCAAAGAACTAGCTTATCTCTCTAATGCCTTGTGGGAGGAGCCAAGGTGAAAATTTCTGTGCTCATACAATGAGGGAGTTTATATAACCAAGGGTGACGCTTTGACTACCCTCATGACTGTTTGACTTCCTATGAATTTTCAACTTACATGACTCTTTACATTCCATGTGCATCCTTTGAATTTCCACTTTACAATACATTTGAATATAATATACATTATCCACAATAGTGATATGGCATATGACCACTCATGACATGACATTGCTAACATGGACTGCTTGATGATATGGAAATGTCAAGCCACTATTACTGCTAAGTGTTGAGAAATCTAGGGCATTAGTGTTAGTTGATTTATCTTCTTTAGTGACTTCTTGTGAATGATTTTTACTTGATTATATTAGGATCTTCTTTACATTAGATTCTTAGTGTTCTTCTCCATCAAACAGTAACAAATTCAAGAACATAAATAGACAAGAGGCACAACATGTAGGCTATGAGCGAGGGCTAAAACCTCTCACTCTTTGAGAGGAAAACCCACACAAATTCTTCTTATAGAGATTCCAATTGACAAATACCAATACCAAGACCCTTGACCTATTAGCCACTCCAAGACCAAGACATTGCTTCTCTTGACTGTCTTTTCTTCTTCATTATTCTTCCTTCACTTGAACCTCTTTGCATAAAGACATTGTCTTCACATCATTGTTTTATCAATATCTTCTCATCACTATTTCCAAGATATTCTTTCTTGTTGTCATGACCTTCATAGTACCGAAATGTATGACTGTGGTGCACTATGAAATCTCTCATCTTCTTCATTGCTACTGAAATACGAATAGTAGAGGGATCTGAATTCCCTTAAACACCAACTTGTGATCTACTACTATGACATAGAGATTCACCTTCTGAAGTCTGAGCAAACTAAAGCTTTACTTTTCATTGTCACTTTGATTAGAATTACATAGGTAAACATAACTCAACCATGTAGCCTTCACCCAAACTTTGTGAACATAACTCACCGAACTGTAGCCTTCACCTAAAATTTGTGAACATAACTCACCGAACTGTATCCTTCACCCAAACTTTGTGAATATTTTTAGGGCACTGAAATAGTCACACAGATCTTGAAGATAGTCCAAACTAATTGCTTCCATTGTTCTTCCGAAATCACAAAGGGACCCATTCGAACTTCTTTTTTTTCCATCATCCAAACTTCTTTTTGTCTACTTAAAAACTGAGAGATATATCAAATCATTTTGTGTGTTAATGTGAAAAATCCTTCACCCCTATTTATAGTAGTTTGTCCCATATATTAAGCCAACATGACATTGTGAATAGATGTGTCTATTGAGGTGAGACGACATGAGTTCTTCCATACAGTTTGGAGGCCGACGTAGAAGAATATGGTAAGTGCTTGTCGTTGAAGGGCTATCTAGACATATTCATAGACTCACATACATTGTTGTATCCCCAATAAGGGTTCCTCATACATGACATACACTCTTTGACTTTAATGATCAATCCTAAGGCTTTCAATGGGAGCCAACTAAAAATAAAATCACTTGCTCATGAAACCCATGAAGCAAGCTTTACAATAATAATTTTATTTTCTTCATTACATCATTTACAAAAGTATCAATTACATGTCATTATGAAGACCGAACCTAGCTACACTTTTCAGCACTAAGTGTTGGATGTCTTCTTGAAGATTCTTTCTTTTCACCTCCGCATGGCTTGGTGATAAGGAATCTTCAATGGTCTCAAGTCTTGAATAGTGGTCGCAAAATAGTGTCCTTTCGCTTTCTCTTGATCGATCATCTTGTAAGTTCAACTATAAGAGATTCTTCAAGCATGCTTCCCTCCTTCTTCTCCTTCTTCTCCTTCTTAATCATATTTTCATGACATGATAGGGTACTTATTCCTACATTTCACTCATGAAGATGACATAAATCTGAAAACCCCCTAGTCTAAAATGATGCATTTTGATCCACCAACTGAGTCTGGAACAAGTGACAGGTTTGGAAGAGGGACTCAATGACTGAGTAGTGTGCAATTCCAAGTCCAATAACCAGGGGAAAATCTCGAGGCCTAAGATTGCACGGTCCACAACTCAGGAAGGTTTGAGGGACAATACTACTTAGTTTCCAGAGGCAGTGGGACCGTCTAAGGGAATGGACACTGGGAAATCTAATTGCCCAATTCTGGGAGTCAAAGGAGGTTGGGCTACTACACAGTTTCCAGTTCAAGGGCTCAGGGGATGACCTTTACGCCTGAGTATGAAAATACGTAGTTTAAGCCGGGCTAGGGACATGATTGTGCAATTATGGAGGTCAAGGTCGGGGCTTGGGCACAGAAACTGTGCAGTGCAACAATCCTGGGAGGCAGGAACTATGCATTTTGCAGTGCCAAGAAGCAAGGTCATAGCTAGAGGACTGATATTGCACAGTTCATAGCTCAGGAGAAACCCGATGAAGCTAGGTTAGTTGGTCAGGAATCTTTTCCAAAAATGGTTAAGTGTGGGATGTGTAAGATAGGTTGGAATGGTGATGAACTTTGACTGTGATAAAACACTTAGAATGTGGGAGCTCCTTCAAATTTGTGCAGGCAAAGGAGGTCACTTGAGAGGTACACTAGGCACATGGCTCTAATGACTGATCTTGTAGAGACTAAGCCATCCACTTTTGAGGAATCAGTTAAGAAACCAGTTTGGGTTGATGCAATGGTGGAAGAATATGAATCCATCATAAAGAACTATGTTTGGGAAGTGGTCCCAAGACAGGCAGAAAAATGAGTTGTGGGTTTGAAATGGATCTTTAAAGTTAAGCATGCACCAGAATAAATAATAGAGAAGTATAAGGTTAGATTTGTGGCCAAAGGATTCTCTCAAGTTAAGGGAATTGACTATGAGGAAACCTTCCTCTAGTAGCAAGGTATTCATCCATTAGATTAATTTTTGCATTGGTTATGTAGATTGGGTGGAAGATCCACTAGATTGATGTAAAAACAACATTTATCAATGGTAGCTATTGGGGAGGAAGTGTACATATAGTAACCAAAAGGTTTTGAGATATTTGATCGGGAGTCTCATGGGTGCAGACTCAAGCGAGCATTTTATGGTCTCAAAAAAACGCCTCGAGCTTGGTACACTCGGATTGATAGTTATCTCACTAGATTGGGATTCACCAAAAGTGAAGGAAATGTGAACCTCTATCACATTGTGGTAGATGGTAAGTTTCTTATTCTTATTTTGTATGTTGACGATGTAATATTCATAGGTGATGAGTCACTGATCCGCTCTTGTAAACAAGATCTTGCAAGGGATTCCGAGATGAAAGACATGGGCCTCATGCATTACTTCCCTGGGCTAGAAGTACGGTAGGGTGAAGGTGAATTGTTTGTATCTCAAGGAAAGTATGCTACCGATATAATTCAAAGATTTCACATGCAGAATTGTAAGCCCATGGACACACCTCTAGTTACCAACTGGAGGAAGGAAAATGCCACTTTAGTTGATGCTACCATTTACAAGTAACTTGTGGGTTCACTGATGTATCTTGTGAACACATGACCCAACATGTGCTTGTGGTCAAGTAGCGTAAGCCAAGATATGGTGAGTCCTACCATTATATTGGAAGGCACAACCATGTGTTACAGTACCTCAAAGGCACTACCTAGTATGGATTATGGTATAGACGAATAGACGGAGTGAAGTTGCAAGGCTTCATCAATGTAGATTGGGAAGGGAGTCCATCAGAAATTAAAATTACTTCAGGTGCTATCTTCAGTGTTGGGTCTGCATCTATTTCCTGGAAGAGCTGGAAGAAGAGGTTTGTGGTGCTCAACTCAGCAGAGGTTGAATACATGGTTGCAAGTCAAGCAACATGTGAGGCCATGTGGATGAGGAAAATACTTGTGGGTCTTTTTTTTGAAGAGATGGATCTGACAATGATATATTTTGATAATCAGAGTTGCATTAAGCTCTCTAAGAATCCGGTATTTCATGACAGGTCCAAGCACATTGATATATGGTATCATCATTTGCGGGACTATGTGCAAAGAAGAATTATGTTGCTCGAGTACATTCCAATTGAGGAGAAAGATGTTGACATCTTGACAAAGGAATTGTCAAGAGGTAAATTCGAATTCCATAGGTGTAGGATAGTGATGGTGGAAAACCCCTTTCTTGCTAAGAGGTAGTGTTAAAAAATGTAACAAGAAAGGCTCAATTTGACTTTAGCCTTAGTCAAACTGAGTAAATCAAATTTCCACATCATTAGGACAACTTGGAGGTAGTTAACTAGTGTAACATGGATCTTTTCACTTAGTTAGCTTAGTAAATTTGATTTAGAGGGCTTGGAGTTTAGTTATGCATGTGTGATTGCTAAATTTTAGTAATCCAGTTCATTTATTTCTTGTTGTACTCAGTTAAATTAGTTCTAACAGTTAATAGAACTAGTTGGGGGTTAGTTGTGTAGTAGGACAATAGTATAACTCAAAGATCATCCAGTTGACTGATCAACCAACCAAAAATAGTTCATGCATGTAATGAATTTGAATTGCTCAACTGTGGTGGAGATTCCAAGGAAGTGTAACATCAATTGTAAACTAGTGTTGAGTGTATAGGTGTTGCATGCAATCAATGATCAAACCTTGGGAATTGCGCAATCATTTTGGAGGAAATTCCTAAAGAATAGGGGCTAATTTCCTCAGGATTTGTGTAAGGAAATAGGGGCCTTGGTGAGCATATATTTGGCTAAGTTTTGGCCAAATATTGTTCATTGAGAAGAGAGGATAATTTTTCTTTTGCAGGTGGAGCTCAGGGTTGGAGCTAGAAATTGTAATAGTTTCTCTATTCATATCATTAATGCAAAAAGGTTTGAGGAGTTTTTTCCAGTTGGGTTCCCATAGAAATAACTTTGTATTTGTGGTTTTTCTTATTGCATGTCTATGAATGTTGTTATAAAGTGTGATTTTAATTCCCCAAATCAGTAGAGTGGAATTTTGTCTCTTGTTTTCAGGTTGAAATCTTGAGCAGTTGCAATGTTTATCAAATTTCTACACTTATTGTTTTATTACTTTCTATGTTGTTTTGTTTGTACTTAAAGGCCAATAAATCTACTAGGAATGCATCCTTAGATATTTTAAACAATTGTAAGAAAAATTTACTCCTTTTCTGAATTAATAGAATATTTTGATCTACAAAAAAAAGGAAGGAAAAATCCATCCAAGGTCATGTTTCTTATTTAAAGAAAGTGGTTGGATCTCATTTCCATGTTTAAACTATCCTTCCAAAATTAGATAAATAAGGTTCCATTTGGTTGCAACCTAATCTATTATTGACAAATTAGAGTTTTGTCTTTGCTAGTGCATTATCTAGACTTCCTGACACGATGGAAGGATGCATAGCCTGAGGATGCCACACTAGTTGAGATTCTTTTGGAATTATCTCATCTCCAAGCTAGGAAAATGTTACTCTTTAAGGGGGAAGGAATGTTACGGTCTTAATCTCCCTAAACCGTAAGTATATAGATAGGTTAAGCGTATTTATATGTATAGAGGCCATTTCTAGTAAATAAGACCCATGTAATAATGTGAAAGAAATAAATTTAATAAGGATTACTAGAAGGTCCCACCTACTAGAAATTTCATTCTCTATAATATTCCAAGGAGGTAAATAGTACTATATAAAGAATTAGAAGCAATGTAAAGAGATTCCTTAGGAAGTTGTTTGTAATTGAAGCTTTGATCAACTAGAGGTTACCACCTCAACCTCCCCCTTAAAGAGGCAAGTGAATGTTATTTCTTGTTATAAAGGTATAACATTTTGGTGTTATTCGGGTCTTTATTTGGATATTGTGATTGAGATTTATGTTCTTTGCAGTAAATCTTGGTAAAATATATTATTTCTACTCTGGAAATTTTGATTTGCTAATAAAGAACACTACAACAAGTAGTTAGGATATTAAATATATATAAAGCTACTAGGATGTGTAGCAAATTGTCAAGTGTTTTTATTGTATTAAAGCTCTACTTAAAGGAGGTTTCCCACCTAAAGAGGCTTGTGAACATTACCTCTTCTTACTTACTCTTCCATTGTTTATATTTCTTGAATAGTTACTCTATAAACATGATTTTTGTTAATTAAGCACAATATAGTATTAATAAAGTGGTGTTTTGTCTTCTCTGAAATCCATGTTTGTATTTTTTATTATATCGTATTTTAATGAATGAAATCATGATTAAGGAACCCTTGTAAAATGAACCACAAATTTTATGCCTAATACACATCATTATTTTATATTATGTTTAGCTAACCAAGTATTATTTTAAAGAAACTAAGTTTGAGAGTAAAAAAATATTTTCAAGATAATGAAAATACTTTGACCTAGAAGCTAATTCAAAGGATAATAGTGGCATGGAAATGTTTTCCACATATTATGCCCTGGCATTTATCCTTGTGAGAAGTAAGAACAACCAAGGGGACACCAACCCATATAGTTATTTTCCTTTCTTTTAAAAACATAAGACTAGTGATAATATTTATAAATTAGATAGTCTTTTTTTTGGATATTAATAAAATGGTTAGAGAAAGAATACCTCATAAAGGATAAGGAAATGGTGACTTCTTATTATACCACTGCCAGCATCACAAGAATCACATAGAAACAACTTCTCCTTAAGGATTCTTAGGTCTAGGATATTTTTGGGAAAGGATAGTCTCCAAACCTAGGCTTAGGTATCCCATTAGCCCTTCTTAGAGAGCCTATAACCTTGCTTCTAAAGAAAGTAAGCCAATTATTTGAGCCTCTCTTGTGAAAAGGATTTAAGAATTACTTCTCATCCCATCATTGATCTATTCATCCTCTTGATTTCTCTTATATCGAGTCTCCTCCCATTGGTGAAATTTCATTAAGAGCAGGGAGATTTAGTTGAGGTGACAATGGGTTATTGCTCCATCATTTCCACTTGACTTAGTAGTTGCTCTATAGGATCCCCTCCTAGGACCCCTACTAGTTTGAGAAGTAACATTTTTTGCGTCATTTCCGGGGACATGAGACGTGTCTTGTGTCCCATATGACTTTAATGATATATCCTTTTGGCCACTCTGTTGGAAGAACAAAGCACTAGTTCTTCATCAAACTTCAAAGCCAATGATTATAGGGTGAAGCAAGCATCTCTCAAGGCATTTCAAGTTCACCTTGGTGACTCCAAATCTATAATCTTATAAAAAATTACATGGGAATAAATGGATCATTGGAGAGGCCTATTTTATATGTTTCAAGATGATCTATGTGGCTCCAGACACGCTCAAAATTCAATAGTGGCTATGGAAAAGCTCAAAAATTATAGTCTTCATATTAAAGTGAAACTAGGACTAGATCATAGTGCTCATCACCCTAATTCCAATGATGTGACTGACACTCAAATACGAGTTCGTATGCTCAGATTATAGCTAGTCAAATTTCTGGTCAAACTTGGCCAAGTGGTAGCCTTAACAAGGCAACAAATTGGAAGAGTCCCGACACATGGAATCTAGCCACCAGAATGGGTGATTTGTCACCTACTTAATTTTCCTAATATCCCTTATTTTCCGGTAGAATATTTTGAACTATAATGTCTTAGAAAACAAAAAAAATATAATTTTTGGGTCGGAGACCACCAACCCCGCCATCCCTCCAAATGGAATTGTTGTATTTATATTAAAAAACATGGCGGGCCACCCAATGATGGACTTGCCCAACATATTTATACCACATATTACACAACGTTCGAGGCAGATGGGAGTTGAACCCACCCGGCCGGTCTCCAACTGGTCTGCCAGCAACCCTACAATACACAAACCATAATCATTGAACATCGTGACCAGTTAACAATGCAACCAATGATATAATCGCCACCTCCGAAATTTTGGTAACCTCCAGTGAAATAAACTCCAAGAAACCATTCAAAAATTAACGTGGTGCCAAAAAATGTATTCCAAAGTTGGTCGGGCCAAGGTTGGAACCTCTGACCTCCCCCACCAAACTTATGGCCTTTGCCAAAGGGCCAAACAACCTATATTGTAATATCTACCCATTTTAAACATATATATATATATATATATTGAGTTGCTCATTCGAATAGGAGAGAATCTGTGGAACACGGGTGAAACCCTGAACGGCAAGGGCGGTAGAACCATGAGGAGAGGAATATACCAAGATGCTAAAAAGATACCCTTAGAGGGCTACGGGTGCCAGTATTAGATTTTGACAATTTTATATTCATTTTTGCATGTTTTCTCGCCAAGAGTTCAATCATGTGGTCTGTTTCCCCATTTGAGTAGCAGAAATTCAGGCAGCCAACAGCAAGGAATCTTGGTAGAATCTTGTGGAATCTAAAATATTCCCTTAGATGATGATTTTTGATAGAGGTGGAATGATGCCAATTTTATAGTCAGTTTTCAAAGAATTTCGTAGGGAGTGTAGTGGTGTGCTCAGTATATTTATCCAAGCAGCAGAACTTTTGGCCATCTTGAGGAAGGAATCTTTGGGGGAATCTTCAAGATCCCTGAGGGTCCAGAATTTGACAGTGTCAAAAAGAGTCCAAGTTTATAGTTCATTTTCCAACCATCCCTTAAAGTGGAGGTAAATGATGCAGTTATGTCATGTCTTTCTTCTGATTTACTGAGATGGTGTTTTTATTGTTGAGATCCCTGATTACCATCTGGTTGAGGGATACTTGTATGCCACATCATGTGAGATTTTATTAGCTTGTCATACTGAACGAGGGCCCATTTGATTGAGAGTTCCTAAAGGGAGAACGTCTCATGGAGAGACATGCCATTCTAGTTGAGGGAATTTATCCTTGTAATGAAAAAGAATGTCTTATGTACTCCTCATCATCTTTTAGCATTTAATGAAGCAGACTCCCCACTCTTGACATCGGGCTCAGAGACATATCCCACACTAGGTCAAATCTATTATTAATGTGTCTGTGTTCTTGGATTTGATGGATGTCATTATGCTTCATCTTCTTTACAATATGCATATGTGTATTTTCATACTCTTTCATATGGAATTCTACTAAGATCATAGAAGTAAAAGATCTTAGTTAATTCTAGTAGCTGAAGATATCTAGATCAAGTTTGGTATCAGAGCGGTCTTCTCATTGGTGTGAATTGCGAGTGTGAATGGTTGAACGTGCAACAAGAAGAGAAATGGAGAAAAACAGAGATACCTATGAGGACATCCTCAAGGTGGCACACATTTTAATTATGTTGTACACAAACTATAAGGAGAATATGGCAAGAGAGAAACAGGAGAAATAAAAAGTAGGAGATGATTCTCCATCTACACCCTCGAGTCAACATTCACCTTCTTCATCATCTTCTCATCATTCAGATGAGGATATCAATCAAAGCCTTCAAGCAAAGAATGATGAATTGAGGAGAATTCTATGAGAATAAAAAGAGGAGAATCAGAGATTGCAGCTTCAGTTACAAGCCACGGAAGAGGCCTTGGAAAAATTGAAGCATGATGAAGGCTTAGAGAAGTCATCATTAGCTATTTCAAAATTGACAACTGAGATAAACAATATTGATAATTCTTCAGTTTATTTTTCACATGACACTATTTTTTTTGTAAGTGTGGAGGTACCCATTTTAGGAACTGACATGAGAATCCTTACCAAGATGGGGTATAAAGGAGGAGGACTTGGCATTAACGGAAAAGGGATGACTCAGCCATTGGAGGTTTTACAAAGACCTTAATCTGCAGGTTTGGGATACACTAAAGGAGAATGCTCAAAGGTGTCAGAAGCTTCCAAATAATTTTTGAAGCCATCAGAGAAAGAGGATGATTGGAACACATCACAATCCTCTCAAGATAATGCACATTACAGAGGAAGAGCTAAGGAAAGCTCTCATCACCAGGGTCGCACCAGAGACAACCAAAAGAGGTATAAACAGTCTTAGTATTCTAACGTTAATTTTGATTACAATCATGTTAATGATGAACAAGGATCATGTCATAGAAAACTATGTATTTTTTGTGGTTTACATAACCATGTGGTTTGTGAGTGTTGGAATAGAAGGGCAACAAGAAAAAGGATGAGGTGTGAAAAGCCTTCTCCACATCAAGAAACAAAGAAGGTTCAACAGGTCTGGAGGAAGAAGAGTTTTTGCAATCATTGCAACAAAGGTGGACATCAAAGAGCCATGTATTGTAGTCTCCATCCAAAGCAGTGTCTCAAGGACAAAGTGCTCGTACAGGAACTAGTTGAAAATGTTGTTCAACAAGAAAATCCACCATAGGGAGATGCTGACCCATTCACTTTCATGAGTGAGAGATGGTTTTTCTAGATACGGTAGCTTGCCATTGCCATATTTTGTAAATCATGCGTTGCAATTTAAATTTTAAAAGTGATAATGTGTTTTCCATCTCTTATAAAGAAATGATGATGTTTTGGCCTTTGATTGATAGCGAGGGTATTTGTTTCTATTTTGATGTAAAATTGACCACAAAGTGTGTGTTATAAACTCATGGCAAGTATGGGGATGCTTGGATCATTATTAGTCATGTAATTGAGCATGAAATTTGCAAACATGTACTACAAGTTCGCTGAGGATGCAGGTCTTGGTTCATCGTTTATGGATCCAAAGAACAAGGGTGAAGGAGAAGGAAGTGTGACCTGTCAGGACACATGTTGTGTAGACAATGCAACACAAAAGTTGCATATTATGTTCATGCTTTTGGAGGACCAAAATATCCATAGTGGGGAGGAATGATCAGATGGATCTAGACACGCTAAGAATTCAATAGTGGCTATGGAAAATATCAAAAATAAAAGTCCTCATATTGAAGTGAAACTAGGACCATATCGTAGTGCTCGATGCCTTGATTCCAACGGTGTGAATGACACTCAAATCCGAGTTCATATGCTCAAGTTATAGTTGGTCAAATTTCTGGTCAAACTTGGCCAAGTGGCATCTTAACGAGGTAACAAATTGGTAGAGTCCCGGTGCATGGAATCTGCCCACCAAAATGAGAAAAATTGCTACTTTTTTAATTTTCCTAATATCCCTTATTTTCTTATGGAATATTTTGAACTATAATGTCTTAGAAAACAAAAAAATATAATTTTTGGGTGGCGAGCCACCAATCTCACCACCCCACCCAATGAAATCATCATATTTATATTAAGAAAACATGGTCATCCACCCAATGGTGGACCCGCCCAACATATTTTTACCACATATTACACAACAGTTGGGGCTGGCGGGAATTGAATCTGCTTGGTTGTTTACCGGCTAGTTTGTCGACAGCCCCACAATACATAAAACGTAACCGCCAAACACCATAACCAGTTAACAAACGCATTCAATGATATAACCGCCACCTCCAAACTTTTGGTAACTGCTAGCAGAACAAACTCCAACAAAACCATTCAAAAATTAATGTGGTGCCAAAAAACATATTCCAAAGTTGGTCAGGCGCGGGTTGTAACCTTTGACCTTCCCCACCAAACTTAGCGCCTTTTCCAACTGGCCAAATGGCCTATATTGTAATATCCACCCATTTTAAATATATATAAACCAAGTTTCCCATTAGAATAGGAGAGCGGAGGTGGAAGACGAGAGAAACCTTGAACGGCAAGGGCAGTAGAACCATGAGTGGGGGAATATACCAAGATGTTGAAAAGATTCTCTTAGAGGGCCAGGGGTGCTAGTGTCAGATTTTGACAAGTTTAAGGTCATTTTTGCACGTTTTATCACTAGGAGTCCAATTGTGTGGTATGTTTCCCCATCTGAGGAGTAGAAATTTAGGTAGCCAGTAGCAAGGAATCTTGGCAGAATCGTGTGGAATCTAAAAGATTCCCTTGGAGGTTGATTTTTGACAAAGGCAGAATGATGCCAAATTTATAGTCATTTTTCATAGAATTTCGCAAGAAGTGCAATGGTGTATTTAGAATCTTTAAGATCCCTGAGGGTCCAAAATTTGACAGTGTCAGAAAGGGACCAAGTTTATAGTCATTTGACACGATTTTGTGCCATGAATTCAATGGTGCAGTCCATTTCGTCATCTGAGATTTTCATTTTCCATCCATCCCCGAAAGTGGAGGTAAATGATGTAGTTATGCCATGTCTTTCTTCTGATTTGCTGAGATGATGTTTTTGTTGTTGATATTCCTGATTACCATCTGGTTGACAGATACTTGTATACCACATCATGTGATATTTTATTAGCTTTTCATGCTAAAGGAGGTCCCATTTGAGTGAGAGTTCCTATAGGGAGAACATCTCATAAAGAGACATGCCACTCTGGTTGAGGGAATTTATCCTTTTAATGAAAAATAATGTATTATGTACTCATCATCATCTTGCAACATTTAATGAAGCGGCCTCCCCACTCTTAACACCGGGCCCAAAGACATAACTCACACTGGGTGAAATCCATTATCAATGTGTCTATGTTCTTTGATTTGATGGTTGTCGTTATGCTTCATCTTATTTACAGTATGCACATGTGGCTTTTCATACTCTTTCATATGCAATTCTGCTCACACCATAGAAGTAAAAGATCTTGGCTAATTCCGGTAGCTAAAGAGATCTAGATCATAAGATGATTACCCTCTACCCAATGATTATGAGGAGTTTGATTCCCCTCTTGATGAATCTCTTGGGAGCCATGAAATTGAGGAACCTTCCCAATGCCCTAAAAGGGGGTTGTGGCTCTTCCCAAGATATGATGATTGTAGTCCACCTTGTTCCTTCCTCAATAATCAAGATGATGTGATTGTGGATGTGTATGAACCTTATATCTCTTCATGCCATGAGGGGGATATGCCCAAGCTTGTTATTCATTGAAAATTTATGAGCTTGGTTATTGAGTTCTCCATATTCTTGTTGCAAGAAAGTTTTCATGATTTGGATTCTTATCTTCCCTCCTCATCCATGACCCTTGACGCATGATCCTCAAATGTTCCTGCCCCACACCCTTACCATTTATCAAGAAAATCTTGCAATGGGAAGGGTGATATTTGGTTCCCCTACCTCATGATGGTTCATAAGGGAAAATGTATTTATATTGGTTTAATAATATGTTGGTTTCATTGGCAATATGATTACACTTAGCATTTGCATAATGTAACATGCATGGTAGGCTAGGATGTATTGCATGCTCATTTTCTCGTTAGAAATAACCCCATATTATATTATTATGATAGGTCAATATGCATTTAGATTAAAATTGCATAAATTTATGTTCTTATTTATTTTATGGCCTGATACTAAGCATGGGTGATCATAAGACATCATAAAAATATGTTGCCCCATGTGCTTGTGTAGATATTTCTAGTAGATTGAAACTACTAATTGTAATATAATAAAACAATAGACTTGAATCTACTCTACTCATCAGCAGAAAAAATAATTGATCGATGAAATCATGAATCATATAAGAGAAAGAATTCAATCACACATAACACAATGATTTTATGGGGAAAGCCATAACTAAAAACCCCTACTATTTTTATATTGCATTAGCCAAATAATATGGATGAATACAATATTCTTTGCTCAACCTTGAGCTCAACCTGCAAAAGTATTTTCTATCCTCTACCTCACTGATTTCCTTTGGCTAATACTTAGCCAAATTTCCAAGCCTCCAAGCTCCTAATTCCTTACTCTCACAAGCTCCATGCACAAATTTGTGCTTCCTATTTCTTGGTCTCACCAACTCGTACTCACCAATTTAATAATGATTAAACTTGTGCCTTCATTCCTCCTTTTAAAAGAAATTCGAATGGTTAAAATTTGTGATTTTTATAAATAATGAATGACTTATTTTAGGCCTTCTTCTAACTGCATGCACCATCTGTTTAACTTTATATGATTTTACAATTGATAGTACATTATCCCTGAACTCCAATCCCAACTGGGTATTTCTCTAATTTGACATGCATGAGTTAATTATGATTGAATCTTCAGTTTACTAGTTGATCACTATAGGTTACACCCTACTACCATAGGTTAAACCCCACTACTAATCTGATTCTCACCCTATGAGTGACCTTAGTTGAAGATTTATTAAACAAAAGGTATTACATACTCATGTGCTAGTGTGTGTTCTGTGCTATTGAAACAACGGATCGATCAGATTGCCAATACACAGACATTTTGGATGGAAAGACAACAGAGAAATATAGTAAGCAACAAAAAGACACAAACAGGTTTTAATAAGGAGTTCACCCTATTCTCCAAGGCTACATCTCTGGTCCAGCTTCAGTGGTGGCCTTGTTTTATTGTGTCTTACAACAAAGAATTTACAATGCAGGGACTCAATATGAGTTCTCCTGACAGCAGATTTTGCTTGGCAGGGTGGTTCTTGGATTCCCCAAGCCACTCAGAGTTCACAGACTCTTTTCTTCCTACCAACTCTGTGACTTTTAGTCTACAGTGGAAAGAGCCAACTGTGATGCTTGATCCGGACAGATTCCTCTATGGGAAGGCTTGATTCTTCAAGCTCCTTGGTGCTCGATGTTGCCTGTGGTCAGCTCGGCCCTCTGTCTCCTCTGCTTGGCTTTACTGCTCTCTGTGCTCAGTCCTCCTCTCAGGGTTCACTATTCACTGTCTCTCTTGGTCGCTTGGACTCTTCGATCTGAATCTCTCTTCTGATCTCTCGTTCACTGTCTCTGCTCATGACTTTAGCTATTCGACCTCCATTTCTGTTCGTTTCCTCTCCTTCCTGTGCTGATTCGCCTGTCACCTATGTGCTTGGAATTCCCTATTCAACGTCAGCATAATGCTCAGGAAGTAGCCACGTGTCTCCATCGGAACTGTGCCGACCCGCTTGTCGATTCATTGCTTTCTCCATCATGGCGGTCAACAGATTCCAAATCCTCTTAAATCGAGCTTAATCCCCTGTCAATTCCGCTCTGTCTATCGGGCATAATCTCAGCCATCTGATCCATACTCCTCAAGATCCAACGTCATTCACACGTCGAGCGCGGTTGACTTGCTCAACCAATAACGCGCGATCGCGACGATTTTTCTCTCTCCTCCGCTGCCACGCGTCGATCACTGATTATGATTGCTCCGCTTTCTCCAAAACTGCTTACCATTCAAGGGCATCCTGATCAAACCACTGGTTTCTAGGTTGTGGGTCTCACCATCGTACATTGGCGCTTTTTTACCTTTTTCCGCCCGCAGTCCCCTGGCTCCCAACGTGACCAAGCGCTTAAGCTCTACCGTTTCAGCCCTGTTTGCCCAGCGGCGCTAACGCACATCGAAAACCAACTCCTTTTCCTGACCCGGGGCTCCCAAGGGCTATTTTGAACTCCTACGCAGTCTCCATGGGCCTCAGTCAGCGCGCTTTGATCGAGGTCCTCGTCGTTCCACATCGGCTGCCATGGCCACTGGTTCAGGGTGTTTGAGACTATGGTTTGGATTCTTCAAGGATTTGTTCGACTTGTTTTAGTCACGGTTCAATGACAGTCATTTATGGATCCGATTCGGATCACGGCCTCCCAACTAAAAAGCTTTTAGACCACCAAAAGTTGGTTTTCTTCAAGCATCGACTAAGTGAGGAAACTGTTGTCTTACTTGTCCAATCTCAATCCACTTTGCACTGCTTGGCTTCGAACCTTTAAGCCCAATTCTGAGGTATTCCACCTATCCACTACATGTCGTCTTTACCTTCCTGTTTAGCACTGTGTCTTCTTGCAACTCATTCAAGTATTCAGGTAGCAGGTCATCAATAGAAGGTAATTGACTCTGCTCTTCAGGGTCCTCAATCATTGAAGGTTCAAACAACCTCAAACAGTCTACATTTACGACTGAGTAGATGTGCATGTAAGCTGGTAGATCAATGCAAAAAGCATTCTCACCAATCCTCTCAAGTATCTTGAAGGGTCCATACCTGATAGGTTTTAGCTTTTTACCTTCACCTTGCATTTTTTCCTTGCTGATATACAACCAGACTTGGTCTCCAACTTGAAAACTATGCTCCATCCAATGCTTATCATGCCTAGCCTTGTACTTGGCCTGGCTCTTTTCCAATTGTTCCTGTACTGGATCTCCTTGATCTGTTCAATGAACCTAGTTCCCTTGTCCACATCACTGTGTCCATCAACCATGGTATATTTACCAAAGACAAAATCCAAGGGAGACATTGGTATGAAAGCAAAACAAGTCTCAAAAGGAGATCTATGTGTAGAAGAGTGTTTGGCTCTATTGTAAGCATGCTGTACATAACACAAATGCTCATCCCAAAGCTTAGGATGTTTGCTACAATATCCTCTCAGTAACTGAATCAATGTCCTGTTAACTACTTCTGTCTGGCCATCTGTTTGTGGATGAAACGTTGTGCTTTTCTTTAATTTGGTGTCCATTAGTTCCCACAGACTTGACCAAAACTTCCCCACAAATCGGGTGTCTCGATCAGATAAAATAGAAGTGGGTAATCCAGAATGAACCCATACATGTTCGAAGAATAACTTTGTGGTTTGTCCAGCTGTAATCTGTTTACTACAAGGTATCAAAATACACATTTTGCTGAACCTATCCACAACAACATATAGGTAGTCATGACCTTTCCTAGATTTAGGCAGTCCCCCAAAAAAATCCATGGAAATACTTTCCCAAGGGTGAGAAGGAACTGGCAAGGGAGTGTACAAGCCTAGTTTCATGTTACTGGGCTTGATTTTAGCACACATAACACACCCCTTTACATATCTAGAAACTGTCTCATTCATTTTCAGCTAATAGCAAAACCTTTGCAGCTGTGCAACTGTTTTACTTACCCCAAAATGACCTGATATTAGAGAAGTGTGTGCTTCCCTAATTATCTTTACTCTCTCAGTTTGTGTAATGCAGAGTTTCCCACAATGATATAAGAGTCGGTCCTTCACATGATAGTCCAATTCTTCTACTCTTTTTCCTTGACTCAAAGTTACATATACATCTTTAAAGTCCATGTCTTGAGCATACTGTTCTATGTAGCTTTCATGCAGCACAAAATTATGCTTAAGTATGGTAGATGCATTTAAAATGGGTCTAGATAACATATCTACAACTTTGTTATGTATGCCCCCCTTATATCTGATGACTAAATGGAATTTTTATAGAAAACCCATCCATCTGTAATGTCTTGATTGTTGCATCTTAGTTTGGAAGTGTAGATATTGAAGTGGTTGATGATCAATGTGTATTACTATCTCTTTTCCCATTAAATAATGTTTCCACTTTTTCACACTCTGAACTAACGCATACAATTCTTTATCATAGGTAGGATAGTTAACCACTACAAGATTAAAAGGCTCAGAATGATAACATATGGGTTTATTGTGCTGTGTCAACACTGCTCCCATGGCATAGTCACTGGCATCAGTTTGGATCTCAAATGGTCTTTGTAGATCTGGCAGTGCTAGTACAGGGGTTGTACTAATTTTTTCTTTCAAAGTGTCGAAGGCTTTCTGCTGTTTTCCTCCCCACTGAAACACCTTGTTCAATCCTGTCAAAGCATGTAAGGGAGCTGCAATTGAGGAAAAATTTGAAATGAACTTCCTCCAATATTGTGCTGCTCCTAAGAAGCTTCTCACTTCTGTTGCAAACTTGGGCTTAGGCCAGTTTATGATGACTGCCACTTTAGAGGGATCTATTTTCAATTCACCTCCCCCTACTATATGACCCAAATAATTTAGAGAGGTTTTGCCAAATTCACATTTGGAGAATTTAACTTAAAGTTTTTCTTTTTTCAAAACATCTAATGTATACTTAACATGCTCTAAATGTTCTTCCCACGTTTTACTGAAAATCAAAATGTCATCCAGATACACAATAAAAAAATCATCAAGAAAAGGTCTGAGTACATCATTCATTAATCTCATGAAAGTAGCAGGGGCATTGGTCAAGCCAAAAGGCATAACCA